>JAVJIX010000010.1:12425000-12580000 GCA_036785185.1 Paratrypauchen microcephalus | reverse complement strand
GAATAACAAGTGAAAATATTTGAGACAGCTTGGAGCCTCTAAAGGCCCTCTTCTCTGACAACTAAGTCTAAGACTGATTAACAGAGAGACTATTTCATTAGGAATCACAAAGCTAACATATACACAACCTATATACTTGATTACATGTTATACATACATGCATACATACATACATACATACATACTTTCATGTTTTCATGAAACATTTTTGAACCACATTCATGTACACTTTCCTCCATCATGCATTCACATTGAGAGCTTGTAAATGAAACATGTAATATTTCAGAGCAGTCATCTGTGTAGTGGAGTATCCAAACGCATGTGTTCTGGGACCCATTCCTCGGCTTTGCTCTCAGAAACCAGTGAGCCGCACTGTCATGGTCAACATCAGGTAACTAATGGCACAAGCATTTTTATCATCCGTTAGTGCTTCATAAATCCACAAGCTTCTCCTTGTACTGGCAACTTGATGGCGTCTTCCAGGCAGTAGCAACATGTCTGCCAGCACAGCTCCCCTGGAGACCGCAGCCTGCAATCTGGGAATGTATGGGACCCATTTTGAACAGATTTATGCTTTTAAAATAGACTCAAACACTGCACTAGAAAAGCTTAGTCATAGGCACAGAACTATTTTGTGGAACACCTGGACAACTCATTAGTTAGACCTCTTCATTAATCTGCTAATATCTGAAGTTGATTTATAACTGAGACAGTTATGGGGAGACAGTGTTTGCCTGGTTTGGTACAATTTATCTCTGAAATAAGAAACCACTGTTGCACTGGTGCTTTAACACATTTAAGAATGAGCTGAAAGAGGTCCTAACTTTTCTAAAAGTAATATCACTGCTTCAAACGTCAATATAGTCACAAAGATATTTGTTGGAACAGTAGCTACTGAAGAATGTGTGATTGAGAAAAGCTCTTCCATTGCGCTCTCATGATTTCCATGAGTCTGAGTGAAAAGCGTCTGAAGCTGGCAGGAGCAGTGGAGGAGCAGAGTGCTGTCAGTGTGTGGGACATGTGCCTAAGAATGTACCCAAACAAAGACTCACCCTAGAACTCTCCTGTAGGACATGTGATCACTGGGCCATAGGCTGTGTCGGCCTGGAGAGCTCAGAGGAAACGCTGACTACTGTTTGAAACCTGGACATGTGAAAAAACTATCAGGCTTTTAAAACTGCTGCAGGAGGTACTGGAGGGAATGTGTCCTTGTACACAATAGTCTTTGGTTTACACTCTCTACTGTAAACCCGCTGTGCTATTTGTTTTACAGTGCAGATCTGATGACAGGGAAAGCACTTAGCATGTCTGAAACGTGACACAGAGGCTGTAAATAATGATGTTGTCTGTTTGTCTCAAGTCAACATGAGGTTGATTTGTGGTGATGCCCAGCTCAGCTGTCACTGCCCTAAACAAACTCACATTGTTGTTCTGGTAGCTCCGGAGGCCACTAAAACACGCAACATTTGATTATTTTAGTTCAGGTTCAATGCCACTGCACCAGCACAGTGTTCAAAACATGGTTGTAAATACTGCACTATTGAGTAAGCAGCATGTACCAGATGTAAACATGCCAGACACGTGTGCAGTCCTCTGGTGCGTGTGACCTTCTGATCACTATACATCACATATCATATATTACAGTACATTAGAATGTATCATGTTATTCTGGTGGAGATTTGTGAGAGCAGGTGCTGTGAATGTCCCTGACAGTTCTCCCCACGTCCGACTGAATCATAAGATGAAGTACTCCTCATGACATGAGCCAGTCTTCAGAGTATAATCCCCTCATGACATCACACATGAGTCTTGTACAACGCACTTGTTGTGGAAACACATTTTCAAAGTCCAGTGTAGACCTCCCCTGGGAGCTGTGCATCACTTCCAGTTATTGGAGAGAGTGGACAGGCCAGAACAAGCAGATGTGCGGCGAAGGCCTTTGGACACTGTTCATCAAATATGTTCAAAAAGAACATTATATAACATTACTTATAATGGGAGCTGTTAAATACTGTGTCATGGATGCTGTTTAGCACATAGAGTACAATATAATCACTTTAGATCAGACTTTGGAAACTTTGGTGAGGGTAGAACATGTGTTAGCCACATGTAAAACCAGCCATTAATACTCATAAATAGCTCGACTGATTTCTCCAGCAGTGAAATGCGTAATTTGTGCAGCCTGGAGAGGGTAAAAATAGCTCAAAGACGGAACATACTGAACACCTTTGGAGTTACAAGAAGACCAAGCATGTGTGGAATGTCCACGTTTGGGGGGACCCCTTCCTTCAAACTGATAAAAAATGGCTTTTTCGCAGAAGAAGGCAGAAAGGCCATAAGGCTTGTAGAGTGCCGGGAATCCCTTTCTCCTTCTCTGATGTTCAGATCTTTCCATGCCCCATAACTGCAGCTATAACTCTGCCTGCCTTTCATGGCGTTTACCGTAAGGCTCACGTTCCCTGTGTCTATAGGGACCCGAGAGGGGACTCCATGTTTTGGCTGAAATGAGTCAAAGTGAGGGAAAGGTTTGTGGCCAGACCGGCTTATCAAAGCCTGATCCCATCAGATCTCAGAAGTTAAGCAGGGCCGGGCCTGGTTAGTACTTGGATGGGAGATCGCTGGGAAAATCAAGTGCCACAGTGGGGCTCCAGTCGCAAAAACTGTTGTTGTGTCCTTAGGCAAGGCACTTCACCCACATTGCCTAGGATGAAAGTGGTGTGTGCGTGAGTGATTGTGGTGGTCGGAGGGGCCGATGGTGCAGCCTCGCTTCTGTCAATCTGCCACAGGGCAACTGTGGCTGCAATAGTGGCTTATCACCACCAAGTAAGGAGTGAATGAATGATCTGTAAAGCGTCTATGAGTGTCCAGAAAAGTGCTATATAAAACTGATGCATTATTATTTTTATTATTATTATAAAAGGACTTTCCAGGTATTTTGGGGAAACCTGCTATGAATACTATACAAGATCTATAAGTTCCTACTCTACAAGCGTGATGTCTCCTTAAGGTAACTTTCTATAGGACCAGTATGAGACTGTGCTCTGCAATCACTAAATCACAGGAATAGTATAAAACTGTCTGATTTGTTCCACACTTTGGGAACACTATACAAGCCATCAGCTCTGAGCCTAGGTTCCTGTTGGGACCAATGCCTCTGAGTTCAATAAAAACATTGACCACTTTCAATTTGTTCTCCAGATTTGGTGCTTTGTGCTCCTGTTGTAACAGGATGCAGGCTGACAGGGCTAATAGGTGTAGAGAAGTCAGTGGTTGAGTGTATCGCCTAAGTTAGAGAGGCTGTGTGAATGGAAACAGATAAAACAGTTAAACAAAAACACATGCTAAAAACATTCCCATAATTTCCCTTAGGACTTCTCAAAGTGAATTCTTCTTTGTTAATCATCCAATTGCCATGCATTGCTAACATCGTCCATTTCTCTTTGACCTTTAGATCATAACCAAGCGCAAGCATTCTTCTGTGGTTGCCCATAGGCAGGTATTATATTTATTACGTATATTTTAGATTATTTTAGTTGCCACAAGTGGGGTTCTGTGTTCGGAGCTTCAGGCACTCACTAATGGCTTTAGCTGCAGGTTATTTGAAACTCACGCACAACTTCATCTTCGCCCAAAGGAAATCGAAAAGGATGAGAAATGTTCCAAATCAGCTGAGAGGTCAGAGTGTCTTTCATCAAACTGAATGGAGGAGAAGACAAATGCAGAAGCTATCTCAGAGCTGAACCAAAGCTCTTTTGTTTCCCTTCAGACTCTAGGCTCCTGATTGAGCCACAGTGTGCCAGGAAAGATCTCTTGGCTTCTACATTGAGGGGTTGTGATCTGTAATTGTAATTTTTATTTCCCCATTGGCTGATTTGTTTGGTTGGTACCATCATTTTTCATAATATTTGATTAGCTGTGGTATCACTGAGCTTTCTATAGTCTTAGTCTAAAGATTATTCTCTGGGCCATTCTTTGATAGATGCATCCTGGTTTGATCCTTTCTTGGTTTTGTCCTGGTGTAGCCCAGATTTAGATAAGCTGCATTTTATGTTTTATAAAAGCAGAACTTTGTGACTGAAATCTGACCTCTACACACTATCTTCATTTAATAAAAAACATTTTATAGACTGCAATCATGTGAAAAAGATCCACATGCACACTGTATGAGATGAGAGCTGGTTCGCTGTGCAACAGTAGTCCACCTTCATTTACTTCTCTGTCTGGAAATTAATTCATTTGTGCATGCAGATACTAGCAATGTGCCAAAAGGTTTGTGAGAGCTTCAAACTAGTTTGATTTAATTAGATCTACTAGTACTTTCTCCTTTCGTGGTTTGAAAAACAGGTAACCCTGAGTTCTTATTTTCTTGTGGTGTGTGAGAATGCAGCCTCAATAACAGGCTGTTGGTGCAGTGGTGAGAGCTTGTACACAAAAAGACAAATCACAGTCCAACTAAAGCTTGTAATAAATGAGCTTCAGAATTGAACTTGACAGAGCAGCATTGGAGGAGTGCTGGTCTGAGCCTCGTGCACAGGCCCAGCTGTGAGAAGCACTTCCTGGCTGTGATGGTGGAGGTCCCATGCAGCGGCCATGAGCCCCGTGATGTGCTGTGTCAGGCAAATACAGGAACGGGAGCTGTGTTTTGGTTCCAGTGTGTGCTCATGCTGCAGTTTCCGCTCCTGTCCCAGTGGGAGGGGTATTACAGGGGTGCGCTGCCTGCTGAGCCCCACCATCCCACATAGGGATATAGGTTTTCCAGAGCCCATCAGGAGTGGAGCAAGCAGCCAAGACAAACTCTGGGGAGGCTGGGTTGCCCTATAGAAACAAAAAGTTTCCACGTGTGTTTTGGGATAGCAGTAACACGAGTGATGCTGTCTCTGTTTGTATTCAACAGGGCATTTCCCGAATAAAGACTCAGAACTGTCATAAACCCAGGATATGAAGTGAAGTGATATGAACTTAATGATTGGAAGCAGGGCCTAAGAGCAATAACAGAACACATAACAGGTACGATACCATTACGCGCCATTGCAAACCAAATATTCTGCATAGAGGCTGAATAACTGACCAGATGAAGTGTGGCGCTAGATACATTGAGTATTTTATTTCTGTAGACTCATTTTAGAGGGCAGCTGACCTTGTCAAAATGATCACCAGTTAGATTTCAGTCCATGTTTGCACTTCTTGAAGTCTGTGCAATCCTTTTTTTCTTGTGTATACTTTGTTGGCCCAATAGGTTTATTTGTTTTCACATCCTACAACCATAACCTCCAGTCAAGGTGGTCCAGATCTTGAACCAGTACCGGTGGTCAGACAGTACCTACAGGATGATTTAGCCTCCTGTGAATGTTTTAGTGTGACCGAGATGAAAACGTGTCCAAGCATGGGGAGATCATGCATAATGCACACCTAAAGGCCTCATGTGGTCTGAGGATCTAATCAAGATTCTACTTGCTGTGTGGTGTGTGCTGACCTCTGTGTGTTCATGTTTATCAGTGATATTTTGAACACATTTGACCTTTTAAAAGATATAAATGAAATGAGCTGATATAATATTTTGTTTTGAACTGGTAACTGCTATGGCAATGGTGCTTATTTTCCATCACTCTGATAGATTTCAAAACATATTCACCTAGACTAATGATTTTGCTTGCATGTATGTTTGTTTTACCTCTGCCAAGATAGTTTGCTGCCTCCGTTTACTAATTTTTCCATAGTACCAAGTATGGTAAGAGTTCAAACCTCCAAAAGTTTTATAAATAAACATTTTAGGCTTGCACAATACTGGAAAGAAACCTTTGTGGAATTTTTCTGAGAGGTCATTTTATTAATTAGATCCACTGAGCCCATTTAATGTGGGTGACCCCGGGGTGTAGAGTTCAGCATGTTCTGCTTCTCACCTCCAGGTCCTGGGAGAATACAGGCGGTCAGCCAGAGCTCCCCACTGCAACAATAACACTGCCCAATTAGTCTATTATTCCATACTGTATCACTGCAGTCTCAATGCATAGAGCCTCAAAATCCCATAATAATCACTGACTGACAGGAGCGGTAATGGAGAGATGGCATAGTTACATCATACTACATCATGCACTGTTCCTTTAACACACTCTTGATAAATTCACTAGCCTAATTGGCCCACAGTACCAGAAAAGTACAATAACTTTCACAAGGAAGTCTACTATACATCACACATTTGTAACTTTACTTGGGAAAACCACTACATATGTATTTAGAACTGTTTATTCAGTATTTTATTAACATTTGAATATTTTATCTCTCTTCTACGCAATTGCTCAGACAGTGCTGTGGCGGGCCTGTCTGAAACCCAAGCGGCCGGCCTTACTTCAAAAGCATTACTGGTAGATTGTCTCCGCTCCACCCGGCCCTGGGCTAAAAGACAAAGAGCAAACACTTGTTCCACTCTTTCCAGCTCCGATCCAATCTCTCATGTGTGCTCATTAGTCCTCCCGGTGCAGCTCTATGGAGAAAAACCCTCTCAGGTATTTGGACATGCTTTAGAGACCTAATCAGTTGTTCTTTACACTCATTTCCCTCTCATTTCTTATCACAGAAAATGACTTTCACCTTTACTAACTGCCGGCTCTGAATCCCCTCACAATTATAAGCTTAACTTCGCATGACAGGCTCAGTTTTGTCTGGCCAATTTAAACTTACATAACCCACCTCCACCTAAACAAATACACACTTAATGAGTACTTTTCCCTTTAGTGTTCGGTTTAAGTCACAGCTGTGAGCCTGTTTGACACTACAGAAATAAACCGTGGCAGTCTAATGTTTTAATACAAGTTATTACATCGCTTGCTCTCCCATGGATTCAGGATTGATCCAGATCCTGTTTTTCCTGCTTTGGGAATCTCACATTTCCAGTTCTGTTGTACATACAAACCTGCTGCTACTGTACATCTCGCATGTGCACAGTCAGACACCGCCATCCCTCTAAGCCTTGTGAGTATCCCCTTTAAACGACGTTGACCTCTTGTAAAAAACTGCTGCCTATTAACACTGACCCTTCCTCCTAACCTTCCCTTTGAACATGGCAATTTTTTTTAACGGGTCTTAAAATTAGTAGCAACTGGGTTTGTCAACAGCTTTAAAGGGACACAATCAGATTTTAACTTGCATTTGCAGGAAAAATTGAAAAAATAGGTGGTTGTCATTTACATTTTATTATTATTAAAAGAAAGTTTTAAATGTATGTATCTAAGTGTATGCAATGGGCATCTTTTTACCCCCAAGAAAATGTGTCCCATTCATCAATACCACTGGGGAATCCAGGCCATATCTTCTTCTATTTAGTTGTAAAAATGTACTTTTAACTGGATCATGTAAATGTGACCACATCCCACCCTTCAGTCTCTTCACCAGCACCCCCTGCACCTTTGCAGTTCTTTTAATTCCTTTTAATTGTCGTCATGCCCTCTTCCCTCGTGCTCTCAGCAGATCAGGGTCTTCTCCACGACCTAAAGACAAGGACAAAGAGGTGATGGTGCATTTGCAGTGGCTGCTCTCTCTTTTACTTAGTCAGCTTGAGTGCTGACTATTTACAGTCACGCAGTTGGAGTGTTTGTACTGACACAAAGGCTGGAGGTTCAAATCCCACTCTTGACATAAACATTGTTGGTTTTGCTATCAGATCCACTGACCCACAGGTTGGCGGTGCTCCCAGCTCCCACAGATGAATGCTGTCCTTGGGCAAGACACTGGACAACACACTTAACCCCCCTCATCTACAGTGTCTGTGTGCACTGGAGTATGAATGTGTGTGTGAAGGGGTTCCTTGATGCACTTTAAGTGCCTTGAAGGTAGAAGTGCTATATAAAAATGTGACCATGACCATGTACCATTTGTCACTATTTCTTATGTGTTCTGTTTGTGTACAGCACTTTGGTCAACTGCGTTGTTTTTAAAGTGCTCTAGTCTAGATGTAAAGTTGAGTCGAGTCTTAGCTGGCGAATTTAAAAATGCACTATGTAACTTTTCTGGTGAAGGGTGCACTACCTGCCTGTGTAAATGTTATCACTGTGCCTGGAATATTGCACAGTGTGGCATTAAAGTTAGCCATCTCGCAACTGAAACTTTGGGGAAAAGAAAAATTGCTTAATCTCCAGCACTTTTACTGTAAACTGTGTACTTCAGTGTGACAATTATATTAGTGGATTGTGTTGGGAAACTCCACTCACTTTTACTGTTTTTACTTCTGGGGAGCACTGGAAGCCTAAAGCAACAAATGTAATGCAAGTTTACCTGACAGTTAAGATCAATCTGAGCAGCTGCGTGTGACTAACTGTGAGTAAGCACTGGCGCAGATTTCTCCTCATTCAAACTGCTCTGTGTGAGAACAGTTAGAGTGGGGCTGCCTCTTTTGTCCCCTGCTCATAGCGTGCAGGATTCACAGACCAGTGCTGGCCAGAGAGGACACACTTGACTGACAATGAGGGTGAAAGGGAGTGCGATGTCTGAGAAGATAACAAGAAATGCAGTTTTGAGTCTCATATTAAGGACTCTCTTCTCCTCTGTGGAAGTTTATAGCCAGATCAAGTATATTTGTATATTTTATCTTTAATCAGGTAAAATTGTGCCTTTATTAATCCCAACGGCACATTTAACATTGCTATATGTGATTTTGACTGCCTTAAAGGTTGTACCCAATTTATTTCCCTTATTTGAGGAACATATGTCTTGCCCCAGTATATATTTTGTATAAGCAGCTTTTGAGGTCAAGTGAGTCTGACGTGCACTGTCTGCAACAAATCAAAGCTTTTTTTTTTGTACGATAATCAGGAAGTGCGTGATTTAGAATGCTTGTTGCTGTTAGCAATGCTGTGGCAGCAACAGTCTACTCTGGTCTCTAAGGGTTGACTAGTGCTTATAAATTAATGTAAGGTAAGTGGGGAATAACTTCGGACCCCTGCAGACTGTATGTTATATGTTTTTAAGAGTTAACAAAGAGCTAAAAGTGCAGCGGCGTTACTTCCTCTTCACTGACGATAAAAATGGTTTATAATTAGATGCAGACAGGACACATGGGTCTCATTTTACAATATATTTTTACAATTTGACTTTATTACATTAAATACATCTGATACTTCACTTTTAAAATCAATACATCATCAAATAAAAATAGTTTCCTATGCAAGAAAAGAGCAGAGACATAAAGTATACCCAAAACCTTCAAGATAGTTCATATAATTCACATATTGCAGATACAGTTTAACTTGTGCTTTATTGCAATTGGCATTTTAATACTGAACTGCCATATTGATTACATAGCTCATCCTCACTGTGTCCTTACCATAAAAGTCAAATATTTTCTGTCTCTGCTACTCCCATACAATGCTACACCGATTAGTTCCTCTATAACAGACTCCAACGCTAATAAAACTAGAAAATACACTTCACCTCAGGACCGCCTCAATATTATCCTTCCCATATTTAGCCCAGATTTCCTCTAATAAATTTCCAGGTATGACTAATTATGAAGTATGTAGTAGATCAACAAACCGGGTGACTAATGCTGTTTTTGTAGCATAATACCAACCTCCTTGTCATATACATGTCAAATAAAGTGTCCTTAGGTGCACCTTATCCCCAAAATGAGCAACTTCTGAAATAAAAACTCTGGAAAAGTATGCCGTGTCCCCTAGACTACTAATTTGAAAGAAAAACATTTATAGTCCAGGTCTATAAAATATATTTGTGTTATTTCAGATGGGCTAAATATTCAGAAGCCTATTGCACATACCCAGGTGTTTGCTGCAGGCCTCCATATGTCTACACCATTCCTCTACTTGAACTGACCTGATCCCTGCTTTTGAATGAGTTTGTCTTCGTCGAGGGACACAGATCTGAAATCAAGTCACTGAAATCGAGTAAATGTCATAAACGCATAAATCTTACCATTTGTTTGTGGTCCATTCCAGAGCCCGCCCCAAGTTTCCCTCAACACCAACAAACAACTTCTGACAGATTTGCGACGTGTGCTCATTGGAGGTATCTGGTAGTTTACTCTGGCAGGTAAACACGCAGAACAAATACACACTACGGGCAATTTGTTAAATGGTTGGTTTTATATTACATAAAATTGACTCCTTTGAGCTTTAAGCAGTGTTAGAATGCTGCTATCTGCACAAAAACTTACCCAGACTTGTGTTTTGTTTCATTCACACATGTCTGTCTACATTTCTATTATAAAGCGTAGATCCTGGGGGGTCTGGTGGAGCAGGAAGGTACTGGGCAGGGAGGTTCGGAGGAGCACGAGCCTCGAGACAGACGAGATCCAGGGAGCACTGAGAGCAGAAATGAGTGGAGGAAGAACCAGGCGTACAGAGGCAGGAGTTGACTGAAGATGGATCTCAGGTGTATGATGATTGAGAGCCTGCACCTGATGTTGGTTAGGTGACTCCTCCCAGGTAGATGAAACACAAAGGGAGGCTCTGTTCCACCTTTGGATGTCATGAAGTGGTCACAAGGTGGAACAGGGTGCACCTTGTGATGTCGGGGTAATACAGCACTTTAAATCTCTATTAAAACACACCTCTTCTCAATGGCATTTGATATGAGAGTAAGGCTACGTCCCATTTCTCTGTCTTACCCCTTCGTCTTACCCCTACCCCTTGGTTTTGTACGTTCATGTGAGGGCAAGGGGTGTCTCGATTCTAATTTTGGGCTACATACCCCTTGAAACGAAGTAACGAAGTACGCAAACAGTAATCGAGTGGTGTCCCATTTCTTAGGGGAACATTCGTACCCCAAGCCCTCTCAGCTCGGTATCTAGTGGCAAGACGAAGACGTAGATAAAGGGGAAGGGGCAGTAGCATTCCTAGAGTGATTTGCGCCCTGGGCGAAAGCCACTCTGAACGACCATGTATATAGCTTATGCCTTCGTTAACCCAAGCAATGATGATAGCAATATTTTCGTGCTTGGGGGAAGGGCAAACATGCATCAACAATCACATCAGGGGAGTTTAACTAATACAACATCATCATCATTAAGTAAACTTGAAGACTAGTCGATAGCATACCTTTTTCTTTTGCTCGCTTCTCCTCCTCTTCTTTCCGTTTCTTTCGAAATTGGGCACCTGATGGCTTCAATCTTTTTCGGTCCATCACCGCGACTGTTTTGTCATACTGTACACTGTGACCTTCTCAAGACACTGACCGAAATCCGAATGATTACCCCCCTGGCCCCTCCCCCTAAAACAAACTCTGTACTGTGCTCGCAGCGTTGCCTAGCGTGAGAGGTCAGAGTCAGACTGTCATACCTGAACCATTTCGCGCTACTCTGTCTTCAAGTAACTGTCTTCACTGTCTTCTGTCTTCACGAGCCAGCACCAGCCCCCCACCCCCCGCACAAGGATCCGCGCGGATCCTTTCTCCGCGCCTCCTACAGAATACTGGGACAGCTTAACTTCTTGGTTTTATATTATTCTGGATTTTCATTGTGTTTATACTTATACTGTACTATTGTTGTATTATTGTTCTTGTTCAGCACTTTGTTAAGCTTTGGCTGTTTTAAATGTGCTTTGATTTGATTTGTTTACTGTTTTCAGAAGAACACGGCCTAAATATGCAGGGTTTGTGTGTAAAACATGTGAATGAAACAAGACGCAACTCCTGATATGTTTATGATGATGTAACATCATTATAACATAGGTCACAAAATAGCTTAATATGGGCCCTTTAAAATATGTATATGTGCTCAAAGAATGCAGGAGAAAGTACTGGAAAATGTCACCTTAAAATCCTCATCTTCGAAGCGTCAGTTGACAGGGCACCGTGGCTCACTTTCCTACATAATATTGTTTTAGGCCCTGTGAGGCATTGTGGTGGAAGCTAAGTGATATTTTCATGCAAGAGCTGAATACGGGGATGGGACACGCTGTGGTTTTTGTGTTGAGTTTTCCGAAGCAGGAATCTGTGGAGTTCTGAACATTCCATTCAGAGTGACGTTAAATGATAGCTGGACAGCCTCATGCTCCAAGGTGCCACTCCAGAAGAGAATGGAGCTAAGAATGTACCGCAAGTTGAAAGTAGAGAATACTTTTGACCACATATGAGTGATGAGAGATTTGATTATGGCTGAGCTCCCTGTTAGTGAAGTGGTTAGCACGATCATGGGTTCAGTCCCACAGTGGGTTATAGAAACATCTAGAGAGTGAGTGATGGACTATGGATTTCACTGTATGTGAAATATACAATAACTGTTATTCTTGAAAATAAATATGGCTTCATTGGAAATAAGCCTCATTTTATTTGGACAGAAAAATGGCAACAAAGCATCTTAAATTGTATAATAATGATCATATTTCATATCATGTACAGTAGTGTTGGTTGACAGTGATTCAGATAAAAGGTTAAGAGATGGGAAAAGGAGATTGGACACGTTAAAGGTGCATTGTTCTGGTGGAAGTTCCATCACTTGCTTCTCTCCATGGAGATGTTGCCTGGAATGTCCGACAATGGGGCATTATATTTATTTACCTCTATGGAGACAGCAGAAAAGTTACATCTTTAAAGTTAAGGTATACTTTATTGTGATGGAAATTCATTCTCTGTATTTGACATATCTTTTGGCCAGTACAGTGCTTCAAGACCCATCTCCAGATCTTAACTCAGCTTGTTCAGGACCACCTTTGCCGGAGGATTTTACCTATGGTGCATGCTTTGTGGTTATTAACGATGACTTCTGGGAGCTGTCCAGATGAGTCGTTGAAACGTCTCTACTTTGAACCACTCCGGGATGAATGAGGGATTACACCATTGCTTTGCGGTTGTTATTTAACGTAGCTTAACAGCATCGGGGCTCTCCAGGGAACTGTCCTCTCACCCTTCCTCTTCACCATCTACACCTTGGACTTCATCTACAACACGGACAGCTGCCATCTCCAGAAGTTCTCTGACGACTCGGCCATTGTGGGCTGTGTGTCTGAGGGGAACGAGCTGGAGTACCGCTCGGTCATCAGAGACTTTGTGGACTGGTGTGGGCGCAACCAACTGAGCCTTAACACCAGTAAGACAAAGGAGCTGGTGATCGACTTCAGGAGGAGACCACTACCTCACTCACCGGTGAACATCCAGGGGCAGGACCTAGAGACTGTGGACAGTTTCAAGTACCTGGGTGTTCACCTCAACAATAAACTGGACTGGTCCCACAACACTGACGCCCTGTACATAAGTCAAAGTCGCCTCCACCTCCTGAGGAGACTGAGGTCCTTTGGAGTGTGCAGGCCTCTGCTCAAGACTTTTTATGACTCTGTGGTGGCCTCTGCTCTCCTCTACGCTGTCGTCTGCTGGGCCCCGAGCAGCACAGAGCGGGACAGGAAGAGACTTAATAAGCTGGTCAGGAGGGCCAGCTCTGTCCTGACTCTGTAGAGGAGGTGGTTGAGAGGATGCTGGCCAAACCTACGTCCATCATGGACGACACCTCTCACCCCCTGCACCGGACTGTAGAGGACCTGAGCAGCTCCTTCAGCAGCCGACTGAGGCACCCACAGTGCAAGAAGGAGTGCTACCGCAGATCCTTCATCCCCACCGCTATCAAACTGTATAACTCCACTATATAGTCCAAACGTGCAATTTATTTCTACTATTTTCTTATTTACTTACTGATTATTATTATTACTTATCTTGTCTGTATGCACTTTTTTGTTCTAACTTTCTTTTGCACTAAACTGCCTGGACCTAATGTAGCAAGTGAATTTCTCCTGTGTGAGATCAATAAAGTCTTATCTTATCTCTCTTATCTCTCTAACGTCTGTTGGTTTTATCCTTGCCCTAACCTATGGATGCTATTGTTGTGTCCTCGGACAAGACACTTAACCCACCCAAGTACCGTAATTGGTGTAAGTGATTGGTGGCAACTGGAGAGGCAGTTGGGGCAGATCAACATCCACATTTCTGTTGGTCGACCCCAGGACAGTTGTGGTCACTATAGTAGCTTGTAAACGGTATGGAGAATGATGTATAACTACAGGCCTATATAATAGTCCCATATAAAGCTAACGCACTGATGGTTCAATTGTTATTGTTAATTGCTTTCAGAAGAGCACAAACATAGGCCACCAACACACACATTGATTGTCTAGAGTCAATGAAGAGTCTTAGAAACAACATAAATGCATACGAGGAGCTGAATGGCATATATGGGGCATAGACCGAAAGGAGATTTGACAGCCTGTAATTTAGTAAGTATCCACATTAAAGCATATAAAAAGTGTTAACCACAGTGTCATTTCTGTGGTATAGGGCCATAGTCTGTTATGTAATCTTTCTTATACGATCTGACTGCACATTCAGATCGTATGAGAAATTGTATAAGAACTGTCTATAGCTCCAGGTTTCCTGTAAGGTGAGGTGAAGATAGTGACAATGTGATCCAGAGGGGTAATACATCTTTCTCCATTTACATGTAATTTAAAGGCTGCAACAAGTGATTTCCAAGCTGGATGAGGCTGTCTTCTGGGAATGGTCCAGTCTGGATTTCACATTTCAAAGTGCTGACAAAGCAATACATTCTTTATGTTTAATGGCAACCTAATTCTCAGCGCAAAATCATTAAGTAAATGTAAAACAAAAAAGAAAAAAAAGAACAACAACATGTATTGTAGGTTCAGATGAGGTTGACAAAAAAGGGGATATACACATAAAATATTTAGATCATTACATTACCGCTTATTGTTTTCAAAATTCTAGAATCACCAAAAACAATGTATTAAAATTAGGGCTGGGAATATTAACGCGTTAATCGCGATTAATCGCGATTGAGTTATAATCGCGAACAATTTTTTTAATCGCGATCAGAGTTTGCCAGCATTTTCCGCAATTCTACCATCCATATGCAGCTCATTTGGTTGTATTAATTAAACTCATTGTCGGTTAAACGCGCTATTTTGAGTTTGCTAGTATTTTGTTCCTTCTACGCATCCGTAGGCAGCTCGAGCGGGCTTCAATCATTTATTTACAATTTCTCAAAGTAAGCACTATTACTGGTTCATTGTTACTTTTTCCTTTCTCTGCACTTTTTTGAAATAAAAAAAATGGTGAGAAATACTTTGCATTGTGAGTTTAACTTTAGATTCGAACGGTCTTACTGCAAGATATCAATTTTAAACATGCAAAATAAATCACGATTAATCGCGATTAACTATGAAATTTCTGAGATTAGTTGCGATCAAGAAAATTAATCGTTTGACAGCCCTAATTAAAATGTTTAACATGTGTCACTTTTGTATTACCCCTCCTCGTGCTCCCCATGCTAAGTCACTCCACCTTGAGAATGCCATCACAACGCAATCAGCATGCTGTCTGCTAATGAAACTACTGCACATAGCATCAGGTTTGTGAAGTTGTAGTGCATTGTTTTGTATCCTGCTTTTGCATATTTATGGGACCATGGATGTTGTAGGCTTGTGGACTGAGCATTGTAAAAGTAAGTAGGGTTTGAATAGGGCCCAGAAGAGCTCGCAAGAGTACTCAAACATGCATGGATGACATTTGAAACCACACAAAAAAAAGTGAACTATACTACTTACATTTTGATGTAACTTTGACTGGATCATGTGTATTGACCGCTGGACCCTTATGACCAGAGGGCAGACCTGAGTGACCTCTCCAATCAAATGTTAGGGCCCTATGACATTACAGCTTGACCCTGAAGCATCAGCTGTCAACAAAAATATGCTGACTCTGCCCCAGGGGTCATATATGTCTCCTAACTCCATTGTACTCTTTCTCATCTGTAGAACAGTTTAACAGCAGAGCCTGTACTGTGGATAGATCAAGGCCTATTGACTTTAGCAGTTGGATGTACACTCACTGAGCTTGTCTCCTACTGTAAATCACATCTCCCTTGACACAAACACATGTTGTTCCATTTGAACTCCTTCAGTTAACCACAGAGTTTGTCAAAACACCTATTATAATTAGATTTCTCATAAGACATCTAATGCAACATAAACCTACAAAAACAGATTTCTTTGCTGTGTCTAGTCCAGAGCTGGATCAGGCTTAGACAGAGTTCCAATCTGTAATACTTAAATGAGACAAAGGATTCTGCATAAGCCCTGGATCCGATAAATTCTGCAACCTTATACTGTACGTTTATAACATTGTCAAGTTGAACAAAAGACAGATTGTTGCTTTAATTCCAGGTCTTTTCTTTTCTTTTCTTTTAAAAAAAAAATAAACTAGTCTATTGTCTAATTATTTTTGCTGAATGGCAAATGGAAATTAAATTTGTCAACTGGACACAAGTTTATTTGGTCGAATACGTTTTGCAGCTCATCCAAGCTGCTTCTTCAGTTCTGGTCAGAGTGCTGGTGGACACTGCTTATAACTAGCTGCAGGGAGGAGCTAACTACAATGAAATTACTATGAAACTATCACACCTACTTGTTTTCATTTTCCTGAATGTTTTTGTATGCACAATATTTGACTAGCTATATAATTACAATGGAACTTAACAGTGACTGCCTACCCCCTTGTTGCAGAAGTAAATTGCTCATTCATTTTTCTCATAGACTTTCAAAAAGAAAAAATTATTAAAACTTAATAGCTTGCTCAGGATTAATCAGCTGGTAACACATGACCACAACACCACACGGATCTTGCATATTAGAAGTGCCATTTGGACTTAAAACAACCGTGTTATGGATATGAGTTAGCATGTGGCTAACTAATAGTCGTCTATAGGAAAAATGAATGGAAAATTTACTTATGGATCCAAAGTTGACTTCAAAGTAGACGGGACTGTTAAGCTCCATTGCCAAGTCTGTTATCTTAGTTGAACCGTTAACCGCTGAACCGTTTATGCAAGAATGTGAAAAATTACATTCACAAGTATACGTTAGAAAATTCTGCTTAACTCTTAGGCTTATCTTTATTCACAAAGATCTCACTGCAAATACATTACATTAGGCTACTTAACTTGTAGGCGTTACTTTCTTTGCCTCATTCTTTCCTCCACTTGACAACAGACACATCAACACGTCAACATCCAGATACATCCAGATACAATATGAGCAAAATGTATTCTGCATTTTAAGCTCATTTTTAATAAGCCAATGAGATCTGATTTTGTTTAAGGGCCCATATTACTTTATTTATTTATTAGTTTTGTTTTAATATTGTTTCCTCATCAAACACATACCCAGAGTTGTGTTTTGTTTCATTCACACATGTTTAGCACACAAATCCTGCATATTTAGGTTGTGCTCTGTTCCACCTTGTGCTCTCGAGTTGCCGACAAAAGGTAAAAAGTAGCTGTTGACTTGAAGACTACTGCTTCATAACATGACAAGGTGAATAGAGCATTTTGACCTCTGAATATGTAGACTATTAATAAGGCGCTTTGTGTTACACTTTTGTATGAAAAGCGCTTTATAAATAATGTTTGATTGATTGATTGATTAATAATAAAGGATTACTCAAACGTGTGTGAATGAAGCAAAACTCCAGGTATGTTTTTGGTGAGGTAACAACATTCATGACTAAAAGCTCAAAAGAGTCAATTTAGCATAATATAGGACATTTAAATGAAGGCGTAATCCTGGGGTGTCAAACACATTTTGGTCCGGGGGCTGTATCCAACCTACTTTGATCCCAAAAGGAGCGAGATCAGAAATCTCCTGGCATATATACCCCAAAAATAGCAATAAGTCCAAATATTTGTGCAGAGAAATGCAGATTTATTACAGAAGTCTTTTTTATGTGAGTTAAGATTATATTCATTGAGCACCGCCACTTGTTGCAAACACACCAAGCATACAGGTTTCCCATTCACCTCTGTGAACAAATAGGAATTAGTAAATTTTCTTGGAAAATCCTGCACTCGGCATCCACTTTTCTCATTTTTGATATTTTGCTGATGAGGCTATCACGGTCAACATTCAAAACGATAGTCCTGTAAGAGCGTTTGGAAAGAGTCAAGTCTTCATTTGTGCTTCTCTGGTGGGAGCACAGAGGCGCTGGAGACGCTGCTATGCTAAGCTGCGCAGAAAAGCGGTGCAGAAAATTACCAATATTTTAATAGAAAATTAAAATATACTTAAAAATGTTTTAATACAAAATCAGCCGAGGGCCAGATTAAAGGTCCCTAGGCCGCATGTTTGACACCCCTGGTTTAAGCTGTCAAACTAAATTGTCTCTTTATATTGGATAGAGTTGATGACATAGGCAGTTTCCTGTATTTTTGTATTTTTTTTTTTTAAATAGATCACAGGTTCTATCTCACCAAACCAAGTACTAATTACAAAAAGAGATCACTGAAGTCACCAATGAGATCTGGTGAATTTCCTAATGGAGCCTGGGCCTTTCCCTGCAGCTGTGTTCTAGATACAATATATGTACAGTAGCAGTACATATCATTGCCTTAGTTGTGTAAAATGAAAACATGATGACTCAGAGAGCGCTAGCGAGGCTGATAACATTCACATTTATAGCCGAGGAAAGGTTCGGAAAAGACTTTGGGTCCAACAGCAGCTGGACATGGGGCTGTATTTAAACCAGATGTGTCTCGGAATGTCCACCACATGGAAAAGATGAGTGAACCTATACCTTTTTGGTATCAGTCAACGTTTAGGAACTATAGTGGCATTTTGATCCTTGTACTATAAGATCTTGTCATTAGTCCAGTTTTTCTTTCAAGTCTTTTAAGTTTTTGACTTTTCTTTTTACGTTATAGACCTATTAAAACATGAAACAAGAATTTACTGTCACATATTTTGCAGTTGGGATTACAGCCCTGTTAACATAATTCCATATGGTCACTGTCTGCGCTGAAAATTGTCTCCAGTCCAACAAATCCAGGGAGTGCTTCTCTTTTTTCCGTTTTATTCTGGTGATATCATTTACAGTAAGGCTCCGTTAATAGCGTTTACGATATGGCTCTTATATGGTAAGGAAAATGTTCTTGTTGTTGAACCAGCGAAACATGGAAATGCAGGGAATGGAAACGTGCTCTCATAAGAAATTTCAGAGGCCACGGAAGGTTTTTTTTTTCTTTACCAGATTCAAGGAAAAAGTTGCACTACTCATGAACCTCCGTGACGAACGGATAAGGTAAACACACATGTGGAGGGCATGTGTCAAAGGAAGTGTCCAATACCTCGCAGCACTCACTTAAAGTTTCATACAAGCTGATATCCCAAATTGCAATAGCACGTGTCCACACAACAACATTTTAGACCAGCCACCTCAACACGATGGGATATTTATTGTGATTTGAACATGCAATCATGGAAAACTCACAAGCATACCTCATGCACAAAGCTCTCCGTAGACATCAGACTACCAATTTCCTTCTGCTGAATCACTTAGCGCTCCCATAGCCGCGCTGCCTCTCGTTGATCTAGCTCCCGAGACACTCAGGAAAGAGATATCCGTACCACAAATGGAGGGTATGGGGCTGCTAATGATTTTGACTTGCTCTTGGCCTCCCACTTTCCAACAAAAGATCATCAGCAGGGCCAGAGGAACGGCATGGAGCTCAACCACGCCATCTGTGACAATAGCATCTTGGATGACATTGGAATGATTTGCAGCCTGGACGGAGAAAACAGTCCAGTCGTAATCTGTAAAGCTCCAGAATGTTGCAGAATTAGGTCATGTCTCCCAAGCACCCAGCAGCATACCTGTGGTGAGCGTGATCCACTAATGAACATTTCAAGTCTTCTCAATGACCAGGTTGTCTCATACACGTCATGTCTCAAAGCATGCATTACTTCACAGTAGCACTGGGTATTATTAGTATTTGGATAGCTTCTGGTTTTGACACTTTCCTTATTTGTATATATAACTATAAAGAAATATCCACAATAACCACATTAAGAGAATCATGTTGCCACAGTAACATTTTAGATAGAAAATAGAAGTTCTTAATTGCACTAAAAACATATAAAAACATACATCCTGCATGTTTTTACAGCAGGCTTGCATCTCCACAAACCTCACCTGAAGGAAGGCCTCATCTATCTCCATGGGGAATGCCCCATAGTATGGTTTTAAAATTACATACTGTATCTTTAAATAAAATGGTTTGATAGCCTGATATAAAGGATCAGGGCATCTGCTCTGTTTCTGTAACATTTTATAATAAATGACTACACTTATAGCCTTAATAAAGCATGAACAGTGTCTTTTAAGGAACAAAAAGTCTATTAAGAAAGGCTTAGTAACTACCTCATTAATACTCTTATTCTAATTCCTATCCCATTAAATAAGGGGATATTAAGCCTAAATAATTGTAAGTATTTGTTCATTATGAATGAAATCTTTGTTTATGCTTTATTAAGATTAATGCCAATATATTATTATTAATTAAGTGGTAAAATAGTTTCTCCTTTTGAAAAACGTGCAGTGTACCATTTTGATTTGATAGACATTGGTGCCTGTGCCCTCATGGTTCTAGCCGAGTGCTGTTTACAGAGGCCTCATTATATTATCATGGCCGGGGCGGGTATGTCCCCACTCTATGGTTTGTTTCCACAAGAGTTACGTAAAACTGATGGAACAGTTTGTATTCTGAAGAGTTCCTTGATGTGGCGGGCCGTTTCATGCCAATAAGGGATATAATGGACAGCAGAAAGAACAACTTATGCCTTCAAGATTTAGACAGTGTTTTTAGATTTCCTTATTTACTTTCAGACAAATATCTGTAGCAGCACCATATGAAGTCGGCAGCCTGTTTGTGAGTGAGTGTCAGTGTGTATTGTGCTGCAGCCTGGTGCATGTGGGTTTGGACGGCCTGGATGAGTTAAACTGAGATATTGTGGATTTATGGGATTGTAACCTTTTTGACTGTTTATTGTAGCAAGTGTCCCTCAAATATTTTGTTGCACAACATTTTTTCCCCCAACTGAACAAAGAACAAAACACAGTGTCTGTAACGATAATGATGATGAGAAACAGAAAACACAACCTGCCACATAACTTCATAACTTAAAATCTTTGACAAATAAAATAAACGGCCCCAAAAACTCTCAACCAACCGCTGTTTGCCCTCAGTACATATGCCATCTTTTCATGCAGGAGGACAGAAAACATTGCATTCCCTCAGCTGCAGTCGATCTGTGACCATTGAATTACATCTTTTAACTCATGTCAGGAATATTACCATTATACCTATTGAGATCTGCTGGAGGAAGTGGGTTCATCTGAGGAGCACAATAAATCGAGCTAATGCTGAGACCATAGACTGCATAAAAAAGTGGACTAAGTGTCATGATCCTCCAGTCTCTCCTTTCTGTGTCACCTGCCTTGGGAGGGGTCGTCTTTCACCAGCTTCAGCCTCCTGGTATCACACACCTGAGATCCATCCCCAGTCTACTCCTGTCCATTATCAGCCCGGTTCTTCCTCCACTCCCTGCTAGTTTGTCAGTTTACCACATCGTGCTCCCTGGATCTCGTGGTTAGTTTCCCTCCAGACCCCCCTGCCTAGTGCCCGCCTGTCTCCCTCCACCAGACCCTTTTGCCCATTTCCATATCCATCTGTACAATAAACCTATTAACCTTACCCTACTAACCTTACCCGAGTTCCAGTTTGCTTTTGGGTCCTACATCCGTGCTTTATAACAAAATGGAACTGGCCCCAACATGGACCCAGTGGACCTGAACTCAATTTTCCAAGTGGTTTACTGCCAAGGCCAACAGTTGGGAAAACATGACACCCTCCTAAAGTCTATTATGGAGAACCAACAGTCGCCAGCTACTCAAATTGCCCAACTTGGTGCCATGAGTCTCACTACTGCTTTGACTCAGTCTGCTGCTGCTCCTGCTGCACAGCCTTCATCTGGTCCTTCATCTGCTTCAGCTCTGCCTGGTCATCAAGCCCGTGAGTCACATGCTCTGGATCCTGAACATTATGCAGGTGACATGGGTAAATGTGGTGGATTTCTTCTTCAATGCTCACTTATGCTTAATCAAAGACCAGTCACCTGAGCCTGGGCTTCAGCCATATGGGGAACTAAACCAGCCATATCTCAAAATTATGATGCTTTTGTAGCAGAATTTAGGAAAGTGATTACCCTGTTCACGGTAAAGAGGCAGCTAAGAGACTGTTAAATCTTCGGAAATGTAGCAATGAGTATTCTGTTGATTTCCCGACTAGCAGCTGAAGCAGGCTGGGACAATACTGCTCTTATGAGTGTTTTTGTTAATGGCCTTAGTGAACAACTGAAGGATGAACTTGCTGTTAAGGATGATTATATGGATTTGGATTCTCTTATCTCTGCAGCTATTAATTTAAGCTAGCCCTCTGAGACCCACAGTTGCAGAATTGCAACATTTACTTTTATTTTACTAGAGCTGTCTAGTAAATGGTCACATCTTTATATAGCGCTTTTCCACCTCCTTTACAACAAGGAACCAATCACCCATTCACACACGCATTCACACACCAGTGTACGCAGACACTGGGGGCGAGGAAGGTTAAGTGTCTTGCCCCAGCATTCATCTGTGGGAGCTGGAATCGTACCAACCAACCTGTGGGTCAGTGGATCTGACCGCTCAACCACTGATGTTTCTTATGTCAAGAGCGGGATTTGAACCACCAACCTTTAGATCAGTGGACAAACGCTCTAGCAACTGAGCTACTGCCGCCGCCTGTAGTAGGGCCTCACACTGACTGAATGTAACAAAAAGTGCGTATCCCACTACCCCACACTTTCCATTGCATCATACAACATTTTTGGAAAATTGTTGGAAATTTTAAATATTGGAGGGAATATCTCATTCCAAAGTCAAATGACCCGGCTGCCTTCTACTGACTGCTTGGGTCTCAGAGGGCTAGATAACTGCATCCGTGAACGTAGCCGGGACTGAGCCCACCAACAGTCCTTCTCCCATGTGCCAACAACTACAATCTACTCAGGCCAGAACTAATCCTAACATGCCTTTACCTTCATTTTCTGTGGACTCATCCCCTGTGTTGAATGTTGGATCCTCAAGTGATGTGCCCATGCAGTTAGGCATGACTCCTGCTGAGTGCCTCTGTCGGATTAAGTCTGGTGAGTGTATCTATTGCGATAATACGGGCCATTTTCTTGCCTCTTGCCCTGTACAACCAAAAGGGGAGGCTCATTAGAACAGTCACTGGCATGGTGAGATTCTTCCACAAGAGGTTTTGTGTTAAAACCTCTTGTGACAATCTCACCAGTGACTGTTCTAATTGACTCAGGGGCTGACAATACTTTTATGGATATAAATTTTGCTGTTCAAACAGGTCTTCAAGGCATTCTACTAGAAAGACCCCTTATGGCTAACGCCCTGGATTGGAGACGTCTTGCCGAGGTCACACACAAGACTGAACCTGTGGAGCTCATAATTTATGGTAACCACCATGAAAAGGTCAGTTTTAATTTAATTACTTCCCCATGCACCTGTCATTCTCGGCCTACTGTGGACTCACAGTCTCACAGTCTCTTGAAGTTGGAGTGCCTCCACAGAGATCCTAGCCTGTTCACCTGAGCCCCCTGATTTCTCTCTAGTCCCTGTCGAATACCATGATCTGGGCGAGGTATTCAGTAACACCTTCTTCTCTCTCTATCTCCCCATCTGCTGTATGACTGTGGTATTGATCTCCTGGTGATCTCCTGGTGTGCCACTCCCTTCCAGTTGACTCTATAATCTCTGAAACAAGAAGCTATGGAGAAATATATGCCTCCTTGGCTGTGGGGATCATCTGGCCGTCTTCTTCTCCCATGGGTGCAGGTTTCTTTTTCGTTTCAAAGAAGGACCAAACACTGCAGCCTTGCATTGATTACAGAGGTTTGAACAACATAAGCATTAAGAACAAATATCCATTGCCTCTAATTCGTTCAGCTTTCGAACCTCTTCATGGTGCAAGTGTCTTCACTAAACTTGATCTGCGGAATGCATATCATCTTGTGCAAATTATAACACTAAGGGAGTGTGACATGACACATAGCATTCAGCTCCAGTCAAATGAAGCTCACAAAGCTAGCAGTTATTTGGAATTTGGAGCCGAGTTCCATATTATGATTAATTATTTATTTACAGACAAAATAGTCAAATAAAAACACCAGGATCATGTAGAGCAAATCAATATACATTTTAAGACCAAAAATGATAAGGCTCACAGCAGCAGTTACAGAGAGAGGCACAATTTTTCAACGTAAAATCAGTGGAGCCGGAAGTGCCCCCATGCTCACAAGGTGGCTGGCAGGTTAGCTATGTCCATTTATATATACAGTATATACATATATACAATTTGCAGCAGAGAAGATGATAAAACATTTGGTGATGTGGTTTTGTAAGAAAGGTCCATTACTTAATCATTTTAAAACTATTGTTAAAACTCCAGCCCAGGCAACACACGCACTTCACGTAACTAGTACTTCATTAAAGTGCCTATGAATACAAATTAGACCATTCATTGGATTAGAACATAGTTAAGATCATTATTCTGCTAAAACAAACTACTTTTGGATAGAATTCTCCACAGCATGAAGTCCTCAATCAGTTTTAGAACTCTACTTCCTGTAATTTTCAGGATATCATTCAACATCTATTTGCAAATTGCTTCTCGATTGGTGCAGAACAATTTATATTTATGACAGGTATTATTCCAATAAATTACGTAAGAATTAGAGAATTGTAAAACCTTCAACTTAAAACTACTCTAACTCCAAATAACAGGATACAACCAGGAGCATTTTATATTCATTAACCACAGCAACTTGTGGTTTACACCCTGGGTGTTTAATTTGCATGCTTTTTTCTTTTTCTTTTCTAACATAGACACAACAATGCATTATCAGCAGACACACAATGTTCCCCTCATCAACCTTGGAGTGAATGAATGTCTATTAGAAGCCCTCCTTGTAAACAAGCACTTGAGGCTACGAGACAACCACAAGCTCTTAATGGTCCGGTTTCATTTAATAAGAACTTTTTCCAACACTTTTCATGATGGAATTGTATCCTCTTATATCACACCGCGTGCCCTTGCCAAACAGCACATCTGCAGACTCAATAAACAGAGTTAGTATTAGATCTATTGAGATGCTTGGAGAAGTTACGTAAAAAAATAATCATGTTTATTATGCAGATTCGGTGTAATGCTATAAATAAGTAGAGGTTTTTATGACTAAACCAACTGCCTGTGCATTTGCTTGGGGATAAATCATCTATAAGTATTTTAATTGAACTGCCAACTAATAATTCAATATTCAGGAAGACGTTTTGTGCATAGTTTGGCTGACAACTGATTAACATGATGAAATGTAGCTTGGCAAAATACTGAGGGTATGTTGTTTCTTCTTAGCAACGCCATAACAACCGTCAACACAACAGCGCTCAAACCAATAGCCACTTTTAGCAAAAATATCCACATTAATCATGGGAGTCTAGGCTGGGTAAATATGCCTGGTCACTTTGTGGAAGCTGACGTTGCTTTTAATGAAGCTTGTCCGTGCCCTGGCCTAGTGTGACACCGCTCAAATAACACGGGCGACTGAAAATGAAATTCAAATTTGTAAGCTGCCACTGTGATTACCGTGGAAACTGTGCAAGTTATTAAAACATATTACGGGAACAGAAATGTCTTAATCCTTTACTGAAGGACGCATGTGAAATATCGGCCGTTAGAAGCCAGAGTGGAGTCAATTAAATAACAGTTATTTTAGAGTGTTGTAGTGACACTCTCCAAGGAGCTGAAATTAGACTTTACTGCAACAATTCCTGCACATAAAGAGCCATTTATGTTTGTCACATCTGAAGAAGCAGGTATGTGTTTTGAGTAGAGTGAGATGAGGTACTTGAAATGATGAGTGATAATGGCTTTGGCTGTGAGGTGGTTTTATGACTAAAATGACATACTGTTGTTGTTTCGTGTGTGTGTGTGTGTGTGTGTGTGTGTGTGTGTGTGTGTGTGTGTGTGTGTGTGTGTGTGTGTGTGTGTGTGTGTGTGTGTGTGTGTGTGTGTGAGAGAGAGAGAGAGAAAGAAAAAAAGTGATGGTATGTCTCACAGTATAGATCAGGGGTGTCAAACTCATTTTGGTCCGGGGGTCGTATCCAACCTACTTTGATCCCAAAGGGGCCGGATCAGAAAACTCATGGCTTATATACCCCAAAAATAGAAATAAGTCCAAATATTTGTGCAGAGAAATGCAAATCTATTACAGAAGTCTTTTATTTGCAAAATATTATAATATTATGAACAACCTGAAACTTTAAGGAAAATGCTATTTCAACACATGCACACAGGTTTCCCATTCACCTCCATGAACAAATAGGAATTAGTCAATTTTTCTTGGAAAATCCTGCATTCGGTGTCCACTTTTCTCATTTTTGACATTTTGCTGATGAGGGTATCACGGACAACAGTCAAAATGATCATCCTTTAAGAGCATTTGGAAAAAGGCAAGTCTTCATTTGTGCTGCTCTGGTGGGAGGGGCCATGCACAGAGGCGCTGGAGACGCTGCTATGCTAAACTGCGCAGAAAAGAGGCACAGAAAATTACCAATATTTTAATAGAAAATTAAAATATAATTAAAATAGAAAATCAGCCGAGGGCCAGATTAAAGGTCTTGGAGGGCCGGATCTGACTCCCGGGCCGCATGTTTGACAACCCTGGTATAGAGTATTGATGATGAAAAGTCTGTTAGAAGTTTCTGTGCTCTAATGAGGGCTCTCACTGCCAGCTCAGCCAGCTGTTATCTTGGCCTACATCCTCATAGGTATAATACTATTAATAATGCCTACACATGTAGAAGACTCAGTATAAATAGTAAATGTAGTATATACGTGATTTTTATGTAGTGTCAACACATGAATTCTGCTAAATAACCTATGCACATGACAGATGAGAGTCGTTAAAGACAGAAGTGCTTAGAGGGTTGCCTTGGCTCACCTTGTTCAGTTATTTGAACTCCAAACATGACAAATTGAAAATGGCAGTAACAGTAACCAACAAACAAACATGTTTTATGCGTGTGTGTTTTTTGTGAATTTTGTTGAAAGGAAATCCCCTATGCCGCCATTGCTGAGAAATAATGTTTATACTGTAAAATTGAAAAAAGAAAAAAAATGGCAACATTGCCTTCCTCTGTCCATGCAGCATAAGAATATAGAAAAGATAAACATGAATTTGCATTTAGATCACGTTGAGTGTAATAACCGTAAGCACTAGTCTAACTCATTCTTTAATATAACAGTTTTCCATAATTAAAACGTATTCATGTATATTTAAAGGTCACATTACACAAAATTGATTCTCGTGAGATTTACCCCATGTTATAATGTTACCTCATCAAAATCATACTCAGAGTTGTGTTTATTTCATTCACACATGGTTGAGAAATCCATTATTATTAGTCTGTCTACATTTCTAAGATCAGAATGCTCTGTTCTACTCTGTGATGTCATGAACTGGTAGTTTTCAAGATACAGCTACATTTTTATCATTGGTTCAGTAAAGACCGGCAATTCCGGGGCTAAAATAATCCAAATGACGAGCGAAGATATGTTGAGTTTAAAAACAATGTGAAGCACTTTCCGTATTACCACATGACATCACAAGGTGTTTTCTGTTTGAGAGAAGAACTCAAGAACTCAGTCTAAGCATGAAGGATTTGTGTGTTAAATATGTGTGAATGAAACAAAACATAACTCCAGGTATGTTTGTAATGAGGAAGCAACATTATAACATAGACTGGAAAATACCATAATATGGGCCCTTTAAATAGAAATAAATCATGTGGATGTGTAAAATGAGTTGGCCCTTTATTTTCTTTAGCTGAACAGTGTCCCACTCCAGTGAGATTCATAGTTGCACCACACACCAGGAATTAAAAACCGCATTGTCTTAAAAGTCAAACCGTATCAGACTCACATTCATTTTTCCGCCTACACTGGCTTAGAGGAGCTATAATTATATACATTTTATTCAAAACTATTATAAAACCAGACTAAACCTACATAACTCTCATAGCAGTTATCAGTGATACGGACATTACTAATCACAGCTTCGATATCTTTCCTTTAAACAGTTTATGCTTTTTGGGTGGCTGAGTGGAGCAGTACAAATGGAGTCATTATTTGAGTTTCTGAGGCTTGTGCACAGAAGCAGGTATGAGTAAGTTATGGTTTTAAGGCACACTGTGGCCAACCTCAGGTATGAATGAGGAGAGAGCTCACATAAACATACAGCTGGCTATTATTAAACAAGGCACATTTAATACAATGTGTACTTTGTAAAGCTTAAAGGGCCTATATTACATTATTTTCTGATCTATGTTATAATGTTGTTTCCTCATCACAAATGACCTGGAATTGTGTTTTGTTTCATTCACATGTTTAGTCAAAAGTCAAAGTGTACTTTAATGTCAATTCACTATGTAACAGACATTACACAGAGGACTGAAATTGCGTTTCACCAGACACTAAATGTGCAATTTAAACTAAATACTAAAAACACGCGCACACACACACACAGACACACACACACACACACAGACACACACACACACACACAAACACACGCACACAAACACGCACACAAACACACAGCTACACTCATCAACAATAAATAGACATAAGACATACAGGTAAACATATATGCTTCAACAAGAAGGAAAGTTCGAGGTAGAATGAAATGTGCAATATGTAAGGTGCAATAAGTGAAGGTGCAATTTGTAAAGTGCAAGAGTGCTGAAAGCTGCATGGGCATCAGTGTGTGTAAGATTGTTGGGTTTAGTACACAAACCCTGCATACTGTGTTTGTTTGTCCTATATTATGGAAAATTGACTCTTGTGAGTTTTAAGCCATGGTAGAATGTTGTTACCTCTTCAAAAACATACCCAGAGATTGTATTTATTTTTATTCACACATGTTTGAGTAATCCCCGGTCGGTGCACTGTCCGTTGTTCTCCTGGGGGACTTCAACGCCCACGTGGGCAGCGACAGTGACACCTGGAGAGGGGTGATTGGGAGGAACGGCCTCCCTGATCTGAACCCGAGTGGTGTTCTGTTATTGGACTTCTGTGCTAGCCACAGTTTGTCCATAACGAACACCATGTTCAAGCACAAGGGTGTCCATCAGTGCACATGGCACCAGGACACCCTAGGACGGAGGTCGATGATCGACTTTGTTGTCGTGTCATCTGACCTCCGGCCGCGTGTCTTGGACACTCGGGTAAAGAGAGGGGCAGAGCTGTCAACTGATCACCACCTGGTTGTGAGTTGGGTCCACTGGCCGGGGAGGAAGCCGGAAAGACCTGGCAGGCCCAAGCGCGTAGTGAAGGTCTGTTGGGAACGTCTGGCAGAGCCCTCTGTCAGGGGC
Source organism: Paratrypauchen microcephalus (assembly GCA_036785185.1). Taxonomy (NCBI): domain Eukaryota; kingdom Metazoa; phylum Chordata; class Actinopteri; order Gobiiformes; family Gobiidae; genus Paratrypauchen; species Paratrypauchen microcephalus. The sequence goes on along the minus strand of JAVJIX010000010.1, from coordinate 12,550,678 downwards.
ACCTTCAACTCACACCTCCGGGAGAGCTTCTCCCGGAATCTGGGGGAGGCTGGGGACATAGAGTCCGAATGGGCTCTGTTCTCTGCCTCTATTGTCGATGCAGCCGCCCGTAGCTGTGGTCGTAAGGTCTGTGGTGCCTGTCGCGGCGGCAATCCCCGAAGCCGGTGGTGGACACCGGAAGTAAGCGATGCCGTCAGGCTGAAGAAGGAGTCCTATCGGGCCTTGTTGGCTCGTGGGACTCCGGAGGCAGCTGACGGGTACCGGCGGGCCAAGCGCGCTGCACCCCAGGCGGTGGCAGAGGCAAAAACTTGGAGTTGGGAGGAGTTCGGAGAGGCCATGGAGGAGGACTATCGGATGGCCTCAAAGAAATTCTGGCAAACCGTCCGGCGCCTCAGGAGGGGGAAGCAGTGCTTCACCAACACTGTTTACAGTGCGGGTGGGGAGCTGTTGACCTCGACTGGGGATGTTATCGGACGGTGGAAGGAATACTTTGAGGATCTCCTCAATCCCGCCATCACGTCTTCCGAGGAGGAAGCAGAGGCTGGGGACTCGGGGGCGGACTCACTCATCACCCTGGCTGAAGTCACTGAGGTGGTTGGAAAGCTCCTCGGTGGCAAGGCCCCGGGGGTGGATGAGATTCGTCCTGAGTATCTTAAGTCTCTGGATGTTGTGGGGCTGTCTTGGCTGACACGTCTCTGCAACATTGCGTGGCGGTCGGGGACAGTACCTCTGGACTGGCAGAGCGGGGTGGTGGTCCCTCTGTTTAAGAAGGGGGACCGGAGGGTGTGTTCCAACTATCGGGGAATCACACTCCTCAGCCTTCCCGGTAAGGTCTATTCCAGGGTGCTGGAGAGGAGAATTCGACCGATAGTCGAACCTCGGATTCAGGAGGAGCAGTGTGGTTTTCGTCCCGGCCGGGGAACACTGGACCAGCTCTATACTCTCCATCGGGTGCTCGAGGGTGCATGGGAGTTTGCCCAACCAGTCCACATGTGCTTTGTGGATCTGGAGAAGGCATTCGACCGTGTCCCTCGTGGGGTCCTGTGGAGAGTGCTCTGGGAGTACGGAGTTCGGGGCCCTTTGATAAGGGCTGTTCGGTCCCTGTATGACCGGAGCAGGAGCTGTGTTCGCATTGCCGGTAGTAAGTCGGACCTGTTCCCGGTGCATGTTGGACTCCGCCAGGGCTGGCCTTTGTCACCGGTTCTGTTCATTATATTTATGGACAGAATTTCTAGGCGCAGTCAGGGGCCGGAGGGGATCCGGTTTGGGAACCACAGGATCTCATCTCTGCTGTTTGCAGATGATGTTGTCCTGATGGCTTCATCAAACCAGGACCTCCAATGTGCACTGGGGCGGTTTGCAGCCGAGTGTGAAGCGGCTGGGATGAGGATCAGCTCATTCCAAATCCGAGGCCGAAATGAGTTTCCTCCGGAAAAAGGTGGCTTGCCCTCTCTGGGATAGGGTGGGGAGTCCTTGCCTCAAGTGGAGGAGTTCAAGTATCTCGGGGTCTTCTCCACATTGAGAGGAGCCAGCTGAGGTGGCTCGGGCATCTGTTCCGGATGCCTCCTGGTCGCCTCCCTCAGGAGGTGTTCCGGGCATGTCCCACCGGGAGGAGGCCCCGGGGAAGACCCAGGACCCGCTGGAGGGACTATGTCTCCCGGCTGGCCTGGGAACGCCTTGGGGTCCCCCTGGAGGAGCTGGAGGAAGTGTCTGGGGTGAAGGAAGTCTGGGAGTCCCTGCTTAGACTGTTGCCCCCACGACCCGGCCCCGGATAAGCGGAAGAAAATGGATGGATGGATGGATGGATGTTTGAGTAATCTTTTATTATTAGTCTGTCTATATCCAAGGCTCAAAATGTTCCACCTTCCACCTTATGATGTCATGATGTTCTTTCCCTTAAAGGGACAGTGTGTAGGATTCGTGGCGCATAGGTGGTTACTAGCTATTCCACTTCCTCTTTTGGCTATGGCAGACCACGAGGGTCACCCGGACGCGACGTACCGCCGACATCGCGCGTGCCCGCGCACGAACCGCGCACCGCTGTATACACCGCTGTCCCCCGTTCACTTTTTTTTTTTCTTTTCGCATGAAAACACACAATCCCGATCATGATTCATGACAATCTACACATCAAATGAAACCTTACAGTCTCCTCTTTTTGACTATGCAATTCATTTCCCTGCAAAACAATCACTCCCCGAGCACATGGGGCTTTTATACAGAAAAGCACAAAACTTAGCTTACTTAGCTTACCTTTGAAGGCTTTGCACAGGTCAAACTCTGTATTTCATCATAAACTTGGTCTCAATCTGTCCATAAGGATCCAGCGAATAAAATCCAGTAAAACAATTTAGTCCAAAATACGTGTTATATCCATTACGATGTGTGATCCGGCAGCATGCTCCCCCCTCCCCCCCTCCCCTTCCCCTTCTCTCCTTCGCTCCTGGCTGCATATGGGAGCAGAGGAGCGAAGGAGAGAAGGGGAAGGGGAGGGGGGAAGGGGGGAGCCATATGCAGCGCGGATGAGCAGCTATTAGCAGGAGCCGAGGCGAAGGATGAGCCCAAATGTCCTTCTGCGGCTCTCGTATTCAAAATGGCTGCCTCTATATGGGGAAGATCCCCCTTTTATGTGACTATATCTAAGTCCAAAAGAATACTTTGATTTCATGATGGAAGTGAAAAGGCTTGGAAAACAATGTATTTTTGAATGGGTATCTTCAATTTCAGTAATTAACAGGTAAAAATCTTACACACTGTCCCTTTAAGTTCAATAGAGACTGGCAATTTCAGGTCTGGAATTATCCAAATAATTATAGTAAAGGTGAATGGAGTTCATAAACACAGTGGGGCACTTCCTGTACAGTATTACCATATGACATCATAAGGTGGAACAGGGTGCTTTCTGTTTTAGAGAGGAGCTCAGTCTAAACGTGCAGGATTTGTGTGTTAAACATGTGTGAATAAAACAAAACACAACTCCAGGGGTGTTCATGATGAGAAAACAACATTATAGCATCGACCAGAAAATAGTATGGGCCCTTTAAACTCATATACACCTTCCTTGAAAACTACTACTTCATGACATCCCAAGGTGGAACAGAGCATTTTGAGCTTTGGAGATTTAGACAGACTAATAATAATGGATTACTCAAATGAGTGAAACAAAATACAACTCCAGGCCTGTTTTGAGAGAGAGAACAACATTACAATGTGGCTTAAAGCTCACGAGACTGAATTTCGTGTAACATAGGACCTTAAAAAAAAACACATTTCACTGTAGAAAACATTAATCTGTTAAAATAATATTACCGCAGCATTTGTATACATTATTTCTCATTCCGTTCCTGATTGTTTGGCAGTGAATCATCTTATATTAGCGGAGTCAAACTAGCGGTTAAATTGTCCGGTGTAAAAAAAGTAGCAGCCATCTTTAAGGACCCACCAGAGAGTCCATGTGAATTACAGCACTTTGGCCTCGTTTATCACTGGAGCTGCTCAGACAGGAGTTCAGACTGTAGCCAGGGTATAAACACACTGCCAGCATGCAACGGCCCACAGCTGGAGAGGAAAATAAAGAGCCTTTCTTCAATCTGAAATTTGTAGTTGTGAATCGTTTTGCAGCGTTTATTTCTAATTGTTGTAAATGGTAACTCCACTTAAGTTGCTATGCACAATGTCACGTCCACCCTAAAAGATGTAATTCAACACCGATAATTATTAAGACTTAAAAGCTCTTATGTAACACGCAGTGAGGCGAAGACTGAATTAAGTTTCACCTTCACGCCAAGTATTTTTGCTGTAATTTATTGTTCAGGCTTAGTTTTGCCGTTGATTCTGATCACTGTCCATGCTTTTCCATATTTTAACCTTTTGTTTGCCACAAGCTAACATGTTTTGAGCATGCTATGGTGTATTATGAACCATGAAAAAATAAGAATAGCTTATTCAAAGTTGTATTTCAGCTGATTCATACATGTTTGAATCTTGTATCGTTCTGCATTTGAGACATGATAAAAATAAAAATACAAAATTCAGTTTCATACATGTTCATTGAATTAAATACCCTTTAATCAACACTAAAGAGCCATTAAATCAGCTTTGTCCATTTGCCTCATGTCTATTTTAAATCAGTATTGCAGTTTATAATGAACTAAATGTAACACAGTTATCTATGTATGTTATAGTTTAATACTAAATATATATATAAAAAAGTATGGTCTTCTTTAACCTCAACTGGTTGCTATACAGCTCTGGAAAAAAAAAAGAAGAGACCACTGCATTTTTTCTGAAATCAGCATCTCTACATGTATTACAGCCATTACATTCCAGCGTCTGTTGAATTCCAACACAAACACAAAGCTGAGCCACTTCAGTTCTTGCACCAGGAGTGGAATAAAGTCACCCAAGAACAATGTGAAAGACTTGTGGAGAGCATGTCAAGACGCATGAAAGCTGTGATTAAAAATAAGGGTTATTGCACCAAATATTGATTTCTGAACTCTTGTTAAGTGTAAACATTAGTATTATTCATTAATTCATTCATCATTCATTTTCTTCCGCTTTTCCATTTTCTGGGTCGCGGAGGCAGCAGTCCAAGCAGTGTTCTGCTGCCCAGAACACACTGCACCAGCCCCCATGAATCCTTCCGCAGGTGGTGGGTCCACAGGAGGACAGCTCACGTCACAACAGGCTTGATGTATCTTCTGCCATCTTCTGTCCACAGACACTGGGGGCGAGGTGGGGTTAAGTGTCTTGCCCAAGGACACAACGGCAGCGCTCATCTGTGGGAGCTGGGATCACATGCGGTCAACCGTCAAGAGCGGGATTCGAACCGCCAACCCCCTGGATCACGAGGCATATGCTCTACCAACTGAGCTACTGCCGCCCATACATAATGTAGCTCCACCTCTTGACAGCCAAGAGGTGGAGCTACATTAGTATGTTGTTTTAAAATGAATTTGATCTTGTTTCTTTGCATTGTTTGAGGTCTGAAAACATGTATCTCTTTTGTTATTTTGACCATTTGTCATTTCCTGCAAATAAATGTTCTAAACGATAATATTTTTATTTGGAATTTAAGGGAAATGTCAGTAGTTTATAGATTCAAACAAAAATGTTCCTTTTGCCCAAACACATACATATAAGTAGTAAAATAAGAAAAACTGATAATTTTGCAGTGGTCTCTTATTTTTTTCCAGAGCTGTATGGTTATAATGTTGCCCAGGCCTCTCTATATGGAGTTTCCATGTTCTTCCCGTGTCTGCATGGGTTTCCTCCGGGCACTCCGATTTTCCCCATCAACACAAAAACATGCTCCAGATAAAATCCTGAGGTCCTGACCAAAGCTGAGCAATAAGATCACGGAGATGGGTCCCTGGGTGCCTGAAAGTTGAGCTGCCCACTGCTCCTGAAGGATGGGTCAAACGCAAGTAATTTCCCTACAGGGTTAAATAAAGGATAATTAAAAAAAAGAATAAAGAATCTGTGCATCCATTTACTGTACACACATTTGGCATGACCAACTGTGAAAAGCTCTCCAATTGCAATAATGTTAATGTCTTGGGGGTGTTGGGGCTCTACCACAGACACAACAGTATAACAGAACGTATGATCCCCATTGGAAAGACAACAATTGAAGCAGATGAATGAAAAGGTTGCCCGACCAGCCAGTCCTTTCTGCATTTTGTTCAAATCCAGAAGTGACTGGACCATAGAGGGTGAAAAACCTCCGTCCAAACTTGAGGCGATCAACCACAGGCGCTAATTTATATCACATGTCTCTTAAATGCAGAAGACAATTCTCATAATATTCAGAACAAAATATATAACTTCTGAGATAAATAATAGTTTTTTTTTTCTTGGTTTATTTTTTATTTGTCAGGATTCTCAATCTGTACAATATCAAGTCAAATGAAAAAGGTAGTACAAATATACAAAAGAACAATCAAAATTGTAATGTCCAAGAAGGAGTGGGGGGAAGAAAACTTATTCAACCCCACCCCCATTACATCTATACATAATAACATAAGTAAAGAAAAATCACTTCCATTTTCCCATGGTAATTCTTATCTGTTATGTACACTTCTTTCTTTTTTACTTGAAGACAAGTAACGATATAGTTACGGATACAAGACCTGAATACTGAATACTAATACCAGCAATGGAGTCACTGACTCTTATGGAGACGACATCAACGGCCTGACCCATTGCATCACAGACTACATCAACTTCTGCGTGGAGAACACTGTGCCAACCAGGAGGGTACGGTGTTTCCCCAACAACCACCCCTGGGTCACCCCTGAGCTTAAAGCCCTCCTGAACCAGAAGAAAAGGGCTTTCAACTCAGGGGACAGAGAGGAGCAGAAAAGGGTCCAGAGAGAGCTTCAGTGGAGGATCCGACGGGCCAAGAAGGACTATGGGAGGAGGATGGAGGAGCAGCTGGCCCAAAACGACGCACGGGGCGTGTGGAGAGGACTGAGGAGCATGTCTGGTTTTGGACAGAGTGGCAGAGGGACAGCTGATGGCGATCAGCGCTGGGCAGACGAATTAAACTGTTATTTCAACAGGTTTGACTCGCCCCCCACCCCACCTGCCCCTCTGCCGACTCCCCCCTCCTCCTCTTCACACCTCCCCGGGCCAGTAGCCATACCCCCCTTCCCCCTCACACGGACTCAACTCAGCAGCAGCCCCCGCCCCCCCCCCCGCAGTCCACCCCAGCCCCCCCCCCCCTCCCCCCTCTCCATCACACCGGCCGAGGTGGGGAGGGAGCTTAGGCGACTCAGGCAGAGGAAAGCCGCAGGACCCGATGGTATCTGCCCCAGGCTGCTGAGAACCTGTGCAGACCAGCTCTGTGAGGTTCTCTGCTACATGTTCAATCTGAGCCTCAGCCTGGAGAAGGTCCCTGTCCTGTGGAAGACCTCCTGCGTGGTCCCGGTTCCCAAAACAACAAACGCCAGGGAACCGGCCCACTACAGACCAGTCGCCTTGACCTCCCACCTCATGAAGACCATGGAGAGAGTGATCCTCAGCCACCTCCGCTCTGTGGTGAGCCCCACCCTGGACCCGCTGCAGTTTGCCTACAAGCCAAACGTAGGAGTAGAGGACGCCGTCATCTACTTTCTGCAGCGGGCGCTCACCCACCTTGAGACCGCCGGGAGTGCTGTGAGAGTCATGTTCTTTGACTTCTCCAGTGCCTTCAACACCATCAGGCCGGCGCTGCTGCGGGGGAAGCTGGAGGACCCGGGAGTGGATGGACATCTCGCTGCCTGGACCATCGACTACCTCACTGACCGTCCACAGTACGTGCGGCTGCGCGGCTGTGAGTCAGAGGTGGTAGTCTGCAGCACGGGGGCCCCCCAGGGTACTGTCCTCTCACCCTTCCTCTTCACCATATATACCTCGGACTTCACATACAACACGGACAGCTGCCATCTCCAGAAGTTCTCCGACGACTCGGCCATTGTGGGCTGTGTGTCAGAGGGGAATGAGCTGGAGTACCGCTCGGTCATCAGTGACTTTGTGGACTGGTGTGGGCGCAACCACCTGAGCCTTAACACCAGTAAGACAAAGGAGCTGGTGATCGACTTCAGGAGGAGACCACTACCTCACTCACCGGTGAACATCCAGGGGCAGGACATAGAGACTGTGGACAGTTTCAAGTACCTGGGTGTTCACCTCAACAATAAACTGGACTGGTCCCACAACACCGACGCCCTGTACAAGAAGGGCCAAAGTTGCCTCCACCTCCTGAGGAGACTGAGGTCCTTTGGAGTGAGCAGGCCTCTGCTCAAGACTTTTTATGACTCTGTGGTGGCCTCTGCTCTCCTCTACGCTGTCGTCTGCTGGGCCCCGAGCAGCACAGAACGGGACAGAAAAAGACTGAATAAGCTGGTTAAGAGGGCCAGCTCTGTCCTGGGTTGTCCTCTGGACCGTGTAGAGGAGGTGGCTGAGAGGAGGGTACTGGCCAAATTCATGTCCATTAAGGACGACACCCCTCACCCTCTGCACCGGACTGTAGAGGAGCTGAGCAGCTCCTTTAGCAGCCGACTGAGGCACCCCCAGTGCAAGAAGGAGCGCTACCGCAGATCCTTCATCCCCACCGCCATCAGATTGTATAATTCTAACATATAGGCCAGACGTGCAATATCCTCCTTTTCATGTTGATGCTTGTTGTTACTATTATCATTATTACTATTTTCCATTATTATTATTATTACGTATTACTATTTGTACTATTTATTACTTACTTTATCCCCTCCCTGCCTGCATGCACTTTTTCCCTCTTGTCCAAATGTCCTGGAGCTACTGTGGCGAGTAAATTTCTCCTGTGTGAGATCAATAAAGGCTTATCTTATCTTATCTTATCTTAAAGCACATACATTACCAGCAATGGAGAAAAAACAGATACCATAAGATAAGAAAAAGCACATACAGTGATAAGAGATGTTCCAGCAGAACTAGTTTTGCAGAAGACAATGATGAAATTACCTGTTGTGGTCCGTGCTCCCCTCCTTTCTTTCCCTGTGTGTCCTTGGGCGGAGTCTCCTGGCACTGATTCCCTACACCTGCTGGTAATCAACATCCACCTGCATTTAACTCCAGCCGACCAGAGAGACTCTGCCAGATTGTTGTACAGCTTCACACGGTGAACTTCTTGGGTACTTTGAACTACGTTTGCTACTTACCTTGTTTTGGATGTTTTTGTAACCAACCTGTTTTTCTGCCTCCAGTGTTCCCTGTTGCTCCCACCCTGCTGCTTCACGTCTCCAGCCCTGGACTACTCCAGCTCTCGCCTTGTTTCTGCCTGCAACCTATTTTGTGTAATAAATTCACTTTCTTGATTTTTGCATTTTTGGTCTGCTGTCCACTTTTTGGGTCCGTCCACTACTGCGCCGTAACATTACCTTAGACACTCTCCATATACTGTGACTAGACCATATTTTTGTAATGTAATTTAAATGTATTGACACTTTGGTATTGCTTGTAGAGTTTGTCCAGACTGTTCGAGTTTCACACCACGTACAGACATGCAAAAACCTTTTTTAGTGGTTCTCACTTTGGGCAAGTGAAGTCTCCAGTCACTCTCGTTGTGGGTTCTCTCACTGAAAGTAAACATTATTTGCAGATTTTTTGGTAGTAGTTTATGGTATGCTTTAAACATAATTACTGTGTAATACTGAGTAAGGTCTTCAAATTTTAAAAGCTTAGAATGTATAAAAAGACTGAGTGTTCTAAAAACCTAACTTTGTGAATAATCCGTAGGGCTCATTTCTGTAAGACAATTAGAGGTTTTAGTGTTAAGTATTCCCCCATACTTCAATACAGTATGTGAAGTAAGGAAGAATCATTGAGCAGTATAGTGTACGCAATGCATTGTAATCAAGATATTTTGTTCTATTTATTATGGAAAGACTTTTGGAGATTTTTGTTTTTATGTCTGACGTGGGTTTTCCAGGACAATTTATTGTCTATGATGACTCCAAGAAATTTTATTTCTGCTACTGTCTCAGTTTGAACATTTTCAATCATAATTGGTTGTTTTGAGTTTGTTTTTGCATTTCCAAATAGCATTTTGGTTTGGTTTTGTTTAAATTAAGTGATAATTTGTTGAAATCCATCCACTTTATTTTGTCAAGTTCCTTATTTACTGTGCTGATGAGTTCGTTATCATGACTGCTATAGAATGTTTATCATCTGCAAACAATGAGTTTTAGTGACTGTGATACCTTAAATATGTCATTTATATAAATATTAAACAATTTTGGTCCCAAAACAGTTTATTGCTTTGTTGATTCTGTAAAAAATGGCACTATTTCTCAATACTTTGTTATTTTCCCCCCCCTTTTTTTTTTTTTTTACATGGAAACCGAAGCTACATGTTTATTTTTGACGTGAATAGACCATGAATCTCCCTTATTAGTTAGACCACTTGTGAATCACAAAGTTTTGTCAAAGTGTGTGGTTCTGACCGGTCAGAAGTACCTGTGGGATGGTTTTTGTTTTTTCCTCACAAGAAGATCTCAAATGTGGACCAGATCAAAAAAAGGGTCTGGCTCACACATTAAGTATTTTTATCAAAGTTATTAGATGTTGACAACTCAGTGCCATGTGTGTGACCATTTAAGCAGAGGAACACACTGAACTTTTGCTCTACTTTTGCATCGCTATTATAACAATGTGACTGGACTTGTTCAGAAACATTTCCAGTAATCAATAAAATCCTGACGAATGGCCGGCGGCCCTTTCTTTTCATCAAACATTTGCATTTCCTTCGACAAATTCCACCACAGTGACTCTTGGAATAGTAGACGCTTAAGCATGTTTTTTCCAAATTTTTATATTGTGAATGAAAAAAAACATAACTTATCTGTTTTGACTTTTGGGAGTTTTTTTTTGGAAAACCGCACGGAATGGTAACAGACTGAAAATGGTATAACATCTGGATCAGCTGCGAATAATCACTTTTCAAATTTCCCTAAAGTTTTGTCATTTTGTGACCTAAGGTAGCTTAAATCTTCTTGTCCAAATAAACTATGCACGTACGTCAATATCTGGAGCTGGAGCTATTTACAGAGTTTTCCCTCGGCTCCATAGAAACCGTGTTTACTCAAGCCTATCAACACTGATTGCTGCTACATGGAAAATCCCTGCCAATTCTGGACTTTTATGGCTAACATGATACAGCTGTATGATATGAGACAGCACAGAAAAATACAAGCACATTTTTATTGCGTACAACAAAAAATCCAAACTAAGTCCAAAGGTCTATTGCAATACGGCGCGTCATGCATTTCATTAACGTCAATGTAGATAATGTAAAATCATAAACTGATTTCTACGATTCGTCACAATTTCCGTAAAAGTAAACTTCTTCACGTAACCAGAGCAGCAAAATTTATCATGCCCCAGTAGTCATACTGTAAGCAGCTATAAAGTGTTTCATTGTCCGAGAATCAGGAAGTGTGCGGTTAGCTTGCTAGTTAGCATTACAGGGATGGCTCTGACCTCTGAAAGTTGTGAAAACTGTGTCTATAAACTCATCGCTGTAAATCATTTGGACCACTACAATCTGTTTAAAGGTGCACTATGTAACTTTTTGGTTGGGGGGGCTCGGTCACCTGCTTGTTTCTATGGGTATGTCACTGCTCTGCCTGGAATGTTCCACAGTATGACATTAAACAGCTCTGTCTTACATGTATTCAATTACAGGTGGTTTTATAGCTCTAAAATACCTAGAAAAACAGGCGTTCTGACTGTGAGCGGGGTCGCCTCTCCGTAGATCTGAACTGTAACTTGGTCTGGTTTGGTGTTCACGAAGATACAAAGGTTTAATACCACACTGTGAAGCATTCCACACAAAGCAATAATCTAATTTCCATGTAGAAAAGGACCCTCCACCAGAAAAGTCACACAATGCATCTTCTATGTTTATATGATGATGGTCTGAACAGAAGACGCAAAAGTGGCGTCGCGTCTTCACTTTTTATTCTGCGTTTAGATGAGCATTTTCGGGAGGAAATCTGCATGCATACGGTGACGCAAAAGTGTGGAATTCGATTGGGTATGCATGGCAGGCGGCTAGGCGGTGCTGGGATACATTATCACTATGTCCGCGTGCATGTGTAGAATCTTCCTTCTGCATGTACAGGTATGTGACGTAAACGCGTACGCGACGTCAGCAGATTTGACTAGTTTTGCATCTTGGGCAGTGTAGACGAAAACGCTACGGCGGAGGGTATTCAAGTTTTCCACTTTGGAGGGCGGTTTCAGTTTGCGTTTGCATTTTTAAGCCCCCAAAACGCCGTCACCGTCTAAACGAAAGGCACTTCCGATAAAATATTTTGTCGTTTTTACCCTTAAACGTTCTCGTGTAAACAGGCCCTTAATCAATGAATGTCATGTTTATTTTCTTTATAATTTAATTTACATTTTTATTTTTATTTAATCAAATCCGTACCACAATTGTTTAGTCGTCATAGGAATTAGCAGTCTTGGTACCACCAGTCATTCCTCGAATTCCAGGCTCCTCCATTGACAAATCCTCCAGGAGTGGGGCCTAATCCTTCAGTACACAGACTTTACTCACTGCCAAGTACAGTGCCGTGAAAAAGTATTTGCCCCCTTCCTGATTTCTGTGTTTTTTGCATATTTATCACTCAAAACATTGTCAGATCATCAAACCAATTTTAATATCACACAGAAACAACCCAAGGAAAGACAAAATTCAGTTTTTGAATGATGATTCCATTTATTAGTGCACAAAAAAAATCTAAACCTATCTGGCCCTATGTGAAAAAGTAATTGCCCCCTTAATCTAATAGCCAGTTGAGCCTCCTTTGACAGCAATAACTGTAACCAAACGTTTGCGATAATTGGTGATGAGTCTTTCACACCGCTGGGGAGGGATTTTGGCCCACTCTTCTATGCAGAATTGTTTCAATTCTGCCATATTGGAGGGTTTTCTTGTATGAACTGCCCGTTTAAGGTCACACCACAGCATCTCAATCGGATTTAAATCCGGACTTTGACTTGGCCACTCCAAAACCTTAATTTTGTTTTCTTTGAGCCATTCAGAGGTGGACTTGCTGGTGTGTTTTGGATCATTGTCCTGTTGCATGATCCAAGAGCGCTTGAGTTTGAGGGCACGAACTGATGGCCGGACATTCTCCTTCAGGATCTTCTGGTAAACAGCAGAATTCATTTTTCCGTCAATCACAGCAAGTTGTCCTGGTCCTGAGGCAGCAAAGCAGGCCCAGACCATCACACTGCCACCACCATGCTTTACTGTGGGCACCATGTTCTTTTTATCAAATGCTGTGCCATTTTTACGCCAGATGAAACGGGCTGCAGACCTTCCAAAAAGTTCAATTTTAGACTCATCGGTCCACAAAATGTTTCTCCAAAAGTCTTGAGGGTCATCAAGGTGCTTTTTGGCAAAGGTGAGACGAGCCTTTGTGTTCTTTTGTGAAAGCAGTGGTTTTCTCCTGGGAACTCTTCCATGGATGCCATTTTTGGCCAGTGTTTTTCTAATGGTGGAGTCATGAACACTGACCTTAACTGAGGCCAACGAGGCCTGTAGTTCTTTCGATGTGCGTCTAGGTTCTTTTGTGACTTCCTGAATGAGCCGTCGTCGCACTCTTGGAGTAATCTTAGTTGGTCGACCACTCCTGGGAAGGGTTGCAACTGTTCCCAGTTTCCTCCATTTTTGAATAATGGCTCTGACAGTGGTTCGCTGGAGCCCCAGAGCTTTGGGAATGGCTTTGTAACCTTTTCCTGAATTATAGACTTCTATCACTTTTTTTCTCATTTGTTCTTGAATTTCTTTGGATCGTGGCATGATGTGTTTGTTCTTGAGATGTTGTAGCCAACTTCACTTTGTTTGACAGGAACTATTTAAGTGATTTCTTGATTCAACACAGGTGGTGACAATCAGGTGTGGGTGTGGCATGTAGAACTGAACTAAGTTTTCTCAAAACTGTGGTTAGTCACAGTTAGTTTGTGATTTAACAAGGGGGGGCAATTACTTTTTCACATAGGGCCAGATAGGTTTAGATTTTTTTTGTGCACTAATAAATGGAATCATCATTCAAAAACTGAATTTTGTCTTTCCTTGGGTTGTTTCTGTGTGATATTAAAATTGGTTTGATGATCTGACAATGTTTTGAGTGATAAATATGCAAAAAACACAGAAATCAGGAAGGGGGCAAATACTTTTTCACGGCACTGTATGTTATGTAATAAGTAAACTTTTATCATGGTTGTCCCTTTCTCCCTTTCAGACACTTTGGAGAAACCACCAATTCCATAAAAGGACAGAACCTCCGTGTCACGATGGAGACTCCCAACACACGCACAGAATGGTATGTTACCCATTACTTTTTTTTCTATGCGAGACCCTTTTTTTGGCCAGTAGAACATTTGTCATTTCCGTATTTGTTTATTTGTAGCTTTCCATACTTGCAGATGTCTAGCCATTATTGTTACACAGACAATAGCTGAGGGCCTACATGTAATCTGTTTATATTATAAATGACTTTCAAATGCGGTCAGAGCAGATGCACTCCAAGCAAACATAATCAATTATGTGAAAGTAGCAGAGGAGGTGGAAGTAGCTTTGTTTGTTGATGCCTGGAAGATAAAAAAGTCATCGCTCAGTAGTTATTTGAATCATTTTTTTTTCATCCAACAACATGTTTTCTTTGATTTATGGTTCTGGATCATGCTTATGCAGATCGCTATCTCTGGTTTATCTTAAAACACGCCCAAACACACTTACACATCTCCCTAATATTGGGTGGTAAGGTGGTGGAAGTGAAACATCTAGACAGAAGCTTAGCAAATCTATAATAATTTTGTAATGATTTTATGAAGTTTGGGTCATCTGCTAGCCCGAAGAGTGTAGAAGTTTAACATGCCGAAGTTCACGGGTGTAATAAATAACACTGATGACATACATTCCATTGTACTCATGTAGTAGTTCTCTGGGAAAGAAATGGTGATGGTTAAGCTAGTTAGGATTGCCTACTCTAATCTATCCCATGTCCGTATCACAAAATGCTACTCATATGTTCTTTAAATGATCTCATTGGCTAACCAGAAGAGAACGTGATTCTTTGGTGCTTTGCTATTCAAGGTTATATTGCATTTGTTTAGCCAATTGTATTTAGTCTTTTTATGTGCATTAGTCTGTTCTGTTGGTCGCTGTGTTGTTTGCATCAAGTGTTTACATTATAATTTTAAAGGTTCCATATTATTATTGTTTCCTCATTACAAACATACCAGGAGTTGTGTTTTCTTTCATTCACACGTTTAACACACTAATCACGCATATTTAGGCTATGTTTGTCTCTCTCGCTCTCTCTATTTTTTTTTAAACACTATTTATTGTGCGTGAAAAGTCCCTCAGTCGTCCAGGTAGAATCCATGATAAAAGGAGAAGTTCAATTTGTCAACTGGACAAAGTTTGTTTGGTTGAAAACGTTTCGCCGCTCATCCGAGAGGCTTCGTCAGCTCTAATAAGAATACTGGTAAGACACTTGCTTATATCTTGCTGTAGGGAGGAGATACCTAGCTAACTACTTTCCGGAACTATCTCATTGGTTTCCGTCTTTTGTTTCTCTGGCGTCTAGATAACGATCCCTATTCATCCCTACACGACTGTTTTTCCCACCTCTGGCCCTGCCCGGCTAGCCCTATTGTTTCCCTGTTTGCTTGATCTAGGCTTAAGAATGGAATAGAATGAACTGGAAATAGGTGGTATTTAGACAAATTTCCAGCAGTTGGCAGATTTGGTCAGGAGAAAGTTTCAGGTTCTCTCTTTTAGCTTGGAATCCTGTAGTAAACTCCTTCTCGCTGCTTCGACCGCTACAGCTGTGGGGATACAAGTGAAAAGAGGTTACATCAAAGGAAACCATTAATACCACCTATTTCCAGTTCAGAGGGAACTTCTACAGGCAAATTCATGGCTGTGCGATGGGCTGACCGGTCTCCCCTATCATGGCTAACATGGAACAATTTGAACAGAGTGCCTTAGCTTCATATCCAGGCACTCCGCCCGCACACTGGTTTCGTTATGTTGATGATCATTTTACAAAAATCAAAATTCAAGATTTGGAACCTTTTACTGCACATATCAATTCTGTAGATCCTAATATCAAATTCACCCGTGAAGATGCCAAGGATAACACATTGGCGTTCTTAGATTGTGCAGTAACGATAGGAGGAGACCGGGGACTTCAAGTAGAAGTCTTCAGGAAGCCCACACACACAGACCAATACCTGCTTTTTAATTCACACCACCCACTGCAGCACAAACTGGGTGTTATTCGGACATTACAACACAGGGCCCAAGTGGTTCCCACAAGCACAGAGGGTAAGGAAAAAGAAGAACAACATGTGCAGGAAGCCCTCTCTGTTTGTGGTTATCCCAAATGGGCTGTTAACAAAACCAAGAGAGACAAGGGCAAGAAACAAGATAATAGAGAATCCGAACCCAGGAGGAAAGGGGTAGCGATTCCGTACCTGGCCGGCGTGTCGGAAAAACTACAGAGGATTTTCGGACAATATGAAATCCCAGTTTATTTCAAACTCACAAACACTTTAAGACAAAAACTCGTCCACCCAAAGGACAAAACACCGAGCCACAAACAAAGCAATGTGGTCTACTCCATTCAGTGTAGTGAAGACTGCAGTGAGCGCTATATTGGAGAAACCAAGCAGCCACTTCACAAGAGGATGTACCAACACAGACGGGCGTGCCAGAGTGGACCGTCATCTGCCGTATATCTTCACCTAGAAGCCACGGGTCATTCATTTGAGGACAGTGAGGTTCAGATCTTAGCCAGGGAAAAGAATTGGTTTGAGAGGGGAGTTAAAGAGGCTATTTTTGTCAAAAAAGAGAATCCTTCTCTGAACAGAAATGGTGGAGTCAGACATAATTTGCATCCCATCTACAATTCCATTCTTAAGCCTAGATCAAGCAAACAGGGAAACAATAGGGCTAGCCAGGTCAGGGCCAGAGGTGGGAAAAACAGTCGTGTAGGGATGAATAGGGATCGTTATCTAGACGCCAGAGAAACAAAAGACGGAAACCAATGAGATAGTTCCGGAAAGTAGTTAGCTAGGTATCTCCTCCCTACAGCAAGATATAAGCAAGTGTCTTACCAGTATTCTTATTAGAGCTGACGAAGCCTCTCGGATGAGCGGCGAAACGTTTTCAACCAAACAAACTTTGTCCAGTTGACAAATTGAACTTCTCCTTTTATCACTATTTATTGTGTTTTTGACATTTAATACACAGTAACAGCCCCCAAAATGGCAGTGTTATTTCAACCAAGATATACAAGCACATACATTATAAGTGCCTATATAATGTCTTAGAGGACCCTTATCCATGAAATTATGGTTTAAATGTTATGTATATACATATAAAAACAAAACAAAAATTGCTTCCATTTCAATAAAATCAATCTTCGTGCAAGCAGACAGGTAAACTGTAATACCTGGCGCTCTGATTTTTTCCCCAAACTTTTGAGTCGCAAGTCCCAAGTACTGCTGTAAAATAAGCTTCAAAAGATGACCATATCCTATTAAATTTATCTTCCTGACCCTGCAAAGAGTATCTAATTTTTGGTATAGATCCAAATGCATCATAACTCCATATACCTTCACTAGAATCATCTGTATGATTTCAGTCCTGGAGTTGACCATCTCTACTGAACTAAAGGCAAAGGTAGCTGTTATAACATGAAAACATGACATCACAAGGTGGAACAGAGTGTTTTGAGCTTTGGAGATATAGACAGATTAATAATAAAGGATTACTCAAACATATGTGAATGAATCAAAGAGCAAATCTGGGTATGTTTTTGAAGAGATAACAGCGTTATAACATGGCTAAAAATTCATAAGAGTGAATTCTGCCTAATGTAGGAGCTTTAATGATGGAGATGGACTGCAGTCCTCTGTTAGTGAGATCTGTAACATATTTCTTTTAAAAGATTAACCTAGCAAAGTTCATTCTTGATATGCTGACTGATCACTTATTGTAAATGTAATGGCAGAGATGGATGGTGGACTACCTGGAGCCACATGCTAACATGCTAAAACTGTATTGTAAGCTACAACCGATGGAACAGCCTGGTTCCATCTTTACTTGATATAGACAAAATACAGTAATTATTTATTTTCAACTTACAATACATTGTTAGAAGTTATTTAATTAAAAAAAAGGCTTTATTTCTGAAACCACAGTAGGCCTAACTTTTTTAGCCAAAAAAATTAGCATTAAAATAAAAGCATGTTGTTATTTTTGTCATTTTGGTTGTGTTTATTGCACTGGAAAAAATGTGTCGCAGAAACGCATAAAACTCAATGTTGTCAAAGGCAGATGACCAGAGCAGCCCAGAATATCTCCATACAGTGCACTTGGCCTGGTGGTGCGGGTCCTGGCTGGTCTGCTCTGTGTCTGGTCCAGGGTACTGCTGCTGTTTCCTCCTTGGTCCTTGTTCTCTCCAGAGGTAAAAATGAGTCACCGAGTCGGCAGCTGCACCCTGTCAACCCCATATCTCCCAGGATCCTACAGGGACCTACATCACTTCCTCCTTGGCCTTTTATGGGTATTTTTTGTAGAAAGACAGTTACGATTTCTGATTGTGATTGGTGATAGAGTTATAGAGAATTTTGTGGGTTGTCTTTAGAGTGTAAACAGTCAGGACTGCCAAGGGTGCATTCATGTAGCCTTCTCGTGACTCACATACCCCACCACAATTTCACATTTTACAACAAAGCATTTGCAATGATTTGTGAATCTTTGTGCACCACTTATGGTTGCATGATTTGATGTTTTGTCTATACAGTGAACCCTCGCTGTATCGCGGTTCACTCTTCGCGGCCTCGCTGTTTCGCGGATTTTTTTTTCCAATTTTTTTTTTTTTTTTTTCCAATTTTTTTTATAGTGTAACTTTTTTTTTACAGTGTAACATTCTGTCCTGCGCCCTGATTAGCTAAGAGACTAGACCAGGACTAAACCAGGTCTAAAGCAGGTCTAAACCAGGACTAAACCAGGTCTAAACCAGGACTAAACCAGGTCTAGACCAGGGATGGTAGGGACAGAGTCTCAGATGTCCTTCACGAGAGCGCCTGGGTGACAGGAGGTGTGGCCTTTGTTTACTTGCACGAGCCATGGAAGAGACTGAGTGCGAGCCGGACAAATGGAAGAGCCAAGAATCAACATGGACGGGCCTGGCGCCTGGCCGCGCGGTGTCCGGGGGAGCCGCAGCGGGGGGAGGACACTCGCGCGCACAGAGGAGACAGTGGCTCTTCCCTGTGAGAGGACGAGAGGACGAACCCAACCCCGTCCTAGAGAGCTGTGGAGTATTGGCGACGCATTGATAGCGGTCTGATTTTGGAGCCGGGGTGAAATGCAACCAACTCTTGTGAGCGCAGGTTGGTCTTACCTGGTCTTGTGGTGAGGGCTGGTGCTCAGAGGCGTCTGTTAGCGGTTCGGCACTGTTAGCATTGGCTTGAGTCTTGCCCAAAATGATATCCAGGTCGCTTTCCACTCGACTTTCGCACATGGCATGGATATGTGGTACCAAAACAAACACACGTGTCCGCGCGCACGTGTCCGCGCGCACGTGTCCGCGCGCACGTGTCCGCGTGTCACGTGCCCCCCCCCCCCCACTATTAATATATTTTAATGAAAATCTACAAAAGTGTGTTTAAACAAGTGTGTTTAAACAAGAGAAAAATGTTAATACCAGTCTCAGAAAGGTGTATAATGTGTCTGGTGAAGCGTTTTCAGCCTTAAAACATGTAGAATAATTGTAAAATATAAAATTGTCCTACTTCGCGGATTTCACTTATTGCGGGCTATTTCTGGAACCTAACCCCCGCGATAAACGAGGGTTCACTGTAGTTGTTTAATAATTAATAAGGCAAGACACTGCAGATGAATTTTAAAAGAAAATCTTACAAATCTTAAATTTAGAGATCATTTTGAGACTTTTGTTGTAGGTTGCCTATAAAAAAGTAAGAAAAAAATGTATATGTATCGTCATTTTCATCATGTAATGTTGGCATTTTATGTTTAAAAATGCCCCAAATTTACATTTTTTGGAACATTCAAAAAAGAAGCATACAAAGAGCCAGGTTTAAATTTGCTTCTTTTAGTTGACATATTAGCTACAAAAAATATACAGAGGTGATTTGGATATCTTATTTATTTGAGTAAAATAGATCTGACTAACAAAAAAAATCAAATTGTGCTAAATGTTTTGGAGTTAAAAATGTAATAACTCAGACTTGGAATTAGATATCAAAAAATTCCTTCTGTATGTTCTTCAAAATCTTGATAATTAAAGTAAAGATTGGTGTATGTAGCTACTTTAAGAGGTGAGCGTTATGTCAATATGGGAGAAAAATGCATTTTGAGAAAACGTTCTTTGAGGTTACTTTGTTTCATATAAATCTATAGATGTGAGTTCAAATCAAATTAAACATTGAAACATCTTTCAATGCAGAGAGGACAATTTTGTATGCTAAGAGACCGAACTGACTAAAAAACAAGAAAATGAAAAAAAGAAAATAATAAGAAAAAATAATTTTGCCTGTAGTGTCTCCCCATAAAGTTGTTTAAAGTTCAACAGGGAGACCAATTCTCTTATGAGACTATATACCTTTCAGTGGACACAGGTGTTAACATCTCTCCAGAACACGCTTCAACATTCTCTGGATTCTTACATAAAACTTGACGCACTTTTTGAACATATCACACCCTCTATTACGTCTGAAAATGTACTTCTTAATCTGTTCATGATTTATTTGTAATGTTCTAGTCTTCAAAGGGTGCCGTAGCTTATATATATGAAGTATTCGGTGTCAACAATGGAATTCTAAAGAAAATACTGCACGTTTTTTCACTGGACAGAACAAACTGAATCCGAAAAACAAATGGGAGGACCTACATACTTATTTACAGATGAGTGGAATCCTTTTTGAAAGTCCAGACGCAGGTGTTTAGTTTTCTCATTCCACTGGATAAAAGGACATGCCGGTCTCTGTCTCGCTCCATCTGATCTTCCTCTCTCTTTCCTGGGAAGGGTGGTATCAGACCAAACTTTGATTATTTTAGTAGCCATGGAACCTCCTGTCCCCTCTGCTTTGACCACGCACACTGCTAACACTATGTCCGCTCACGCACAGCCTTAAACCAACGCATTACGGTCAATGTTTATGCTTGAAACTCCAGTGGAAAATCTGCAGCATTCTTGAGGCTGCTCTGTTCTTTCACCTGTTTTATTTTCCAGGTGGAGCTCCGATACTCTTTGGGATGTGAGAGAAGTTGGGAGTGAGGAGATGTTTTTTTGGAAGTTTATATTTGTGGTGAAAGCTCTGATATTTTAGAAAACTGAAACAAATGTGACCTTAAAGAGCCTCACTCCTTAAAGGCCCTATATTACGCAAAAGTGAGGTTTAAGTCGTGTTAGAATGCTTTCAACTCCTCAAAAACATACCCAGAGTTGTGTTTTTTTCAGTCACACGTGTTTCAGTAACCAGTTATTTTTAGTCTTTCTACATCTCCAAAGCTCAAAATGCTTTGTTCCACCTTGTGATTTTATTTTCCAAGCTAACAGCTACCTTTTATCTTTAGTTCAGATTGGAAATTCCAGGGCTGAAATGATCCAAATGGTTCTAGTGATGGTGTATGGAGTTTAAAAACACAGTGGAGCTTTTCCTGTATCATAAGTGTTTTCTGTTTGAGAGAAGAACTCAGCTTGAATATGCAGGGGTTGTGTAAAGTATTCACTGCAATGAGCTTATGAATATGATTCACAACTTTCAGCAAACAGAGTGTTAGATCATTGCTAACAACTCGCATGCAGCATTACTTCCTAATTCATGGACAATAAATAGCCTACACTTTATAATTCGATGCAGACAGCACACATTGGTCTTATTTTGACCCTAAGAGCTTCTGCTACAATATATCTGTATGGAGGTAAGACAAATGCTATCACCCAGAGGCATTTTCCCTCCAACATGATGGTTTGCGATCAGTTTACCCTGGCCAAGGATCACACCATGCAAAACATAACTACTGTATAACTTTTTCCAGAAGGAATAAATGATGAGCGTGAATGTGTCTCCAAATCTATGCTGGTTTTCAATTAGCTTTAAGTTCACCAGACCTCAGACACTGCAAACTAACTTAGCTTAAAAAATGTCATTCATGAAAATGTGGCAAAAATTAAGTAGTTTTTGTGTATTTTCAAACTTACAATATCTGCCACTCCTTAGCTACAGTGTTCTCTTTGGCCTCCAGACTAGTGACTCCATTTGAGACCTGGCCACCAATTTCCTCTCATTCAGTATTTTCATTTCCATTTAGCAGAGCACCAATAAAATGTTTATTGAAACATTTAGAAGGAAAATGGCACTTGGAATCTATGCACAGCACCCCCTGGAGACTGGAGTCTAAAGACTTTGTTGATGTTGAGGTAATTCACTTTCAATTACATCTCAATGTGCAGAGAGCACTCTTGAGTATAGACCTCACACATAATTATATGGAAGGTTTAAAGTTTGGCCTGGGAAATGCCTTATGCGATAAATAGCTAAGTTGTGATGTGCAGTTTATCCATTGAAAGAATACGAAATCTTAAAGCTCTTGACACCTCAAATCATCTGGTCCTTCTTAGCACTCTTCACCGGACCTGCCCATTTGAGTAATACGTTTCTTCAACTGGACAAAAATGTCATCTCTATCATGATTTTATTTGATGTGGCATGCACGTGTTTATTTGCATCCATTTTGGCCTGAGAATCAGAGTGTGCATGAAATTATAAATGACATTCTTAAATAGGTCGAACTCAGCCCTCGTCCACATCAGTGCGTTTTACAGTTGGTCTTTCCGTTGTAATCGTGTAGCTGGAAGAAAAGGATAATGGAGACATGAGAAGTCAGGAAAAGAAGTCTGCACAGCACAAAGGGGGTTTCTCAGTTCCCTGCACAGTGGCAAACGGGTGGAATCTGAGCAATGACAAAAGGACATTCCACGTGTGTGTACATGACATAGAGTGTGTGTTTATGCCAGCAGGGAGAGCTACTGAGCCCACACACCCACTGTAACACTGCACATGAATGAGAGTCAAGACTGCAGAAGAGAAAATAATTGTCTCTAAGCATTGTCTGTAGAATCCCTCAGTCGTCCAGGTAGAATCCATGGCAAAAGGAGACATTTCAATCAATTTGTCAACTGGACAAAAGTTTATTCGGTTGAATACATTTCGCAGCTCATCCAAGCTGCTTCTTCAGTTCTGGTCAGACGCTGGTGGACACTGCTTATATCTGCAGGGCTCTCAAGTCTCACGCATTGAGAGTGTGACACACGCAATTCGACGTGCAGGCCTCACAAGCCACACATGGCATTTCTCACGCTGAATTTTTTATTTTTTATTTTTATTTTTTTTTTGTGCCCAGAAAATCGGTCTGTGTGGCTCAGTTTATGCAGGCACTGCTCGTTTTCAGCGGAAAAAACTCCCCCCCTCCTCCCCGCCCCGCTCCCCTGAAAAAAATCTCAGTTATCAAGCGCCGCGCCCTTTTCAGCCAATCAGAAAATAGATTGTTCTGTTGTTGGGCAGACTGTAGAGTGGACAGGCCGTAGAGTGTAGTTTCAGCTGCTAAGCACACTGCACTGTCAGTGATAAGGACAGCGACTGAACACGAGGAACGACAAAACGGTGATGATAAAACAAACTGAGAACCATCAGGTAATAACTTCATTTATATAACTCTCATTAGTTGCTTTGTAGTTTAAGTTTGAGAGTGTGACACATGCAATTCACACGGCATTTCTCACGCAATTTAAGCGCCCCCACCCCTGCTCCTCGGGAAAAATTGTTCACTCGAGGAGCTAACTACAATGAAATTGAGACTATTAGGTAGGCCTATTAAATATGCAGTGTTTGACCTGGATGAGACAATCATTTACTTTGATGTGACCTCTCTTTTCACTTGTTTCCCTACATCGGTAGCAGTAGAGGCAGCAAGAAAGAGACTACTGCAGGATACCAAGGTAGAAGAGAGAACCAAACTTTCACCCGACCAAATCTGCTGGAAATTTGTTTAAATACCACCTATTTCCAGTTCAGAGAAAACTTTTACAGGCAAATCCACGGCTGTGCAATGGGCTCACCGGTCTCCCCGATCATGGCTAACTTATACATGGAACAATTTGAACAGACTGCCTTGGCCTGGTATCCAGGCACTCCACCCACACACTGGTATCACTTTGTTGATGATAATTTTTCAAAATTCAAGATTTGGAACCTTTTACAGCACATATTAATTCTGTCGATCCACACATCAGATTCACTCGTGAAGATCCCACGGATAACACATTGGCTTTCTTAGATTGTGCAGTAACGATAGGAGGAGACCGGCGACTCCAAGTAGAAGTCTTCAGGAAGCCCACACACACCGACCAATACCTGCTTTTTGATTCACACCACCCACTGCAGCACAAATTGCAGGGCCCAAGTGGTTCCTACAAGCACAGAGGGAATTGAGAAAGAAGAACAACATGTGCAGAAAGCCCTCTCAGTTTGTGGATATCCTAAATGGGCTTTCAGTAAAACTAAGACAAGGACAAGAAACAAGACAACACAGAATCAGAACCCAGAACAAAGGGTGTAACTATTCCTTACCTGGCTGGTGTTTCTGAAAAACCAGCCACAAAAAAAGCAATGTGGTCTACTCCATTCAGTGTAGTGAAGACTGCAGTGAGCGCTATATTGGAGAAACAAAACAGCCACTTCACAAGAGGATGTACCAACACAGACGGAGACCCAGCGTGAACCTCAGTGAGGTACAGATCTTGGCAAGAGAAAAGAACTGGTTTGAGAGGGGAGTTAAGAGGCTATTTTTGTCAAGGAAGAGAATCTAACTAACAGAAACTGTAAAGAAATACAGTAGGTGTGTCTCAATTTCATTGTAGTTAGCTCCTCCCTTCAGGCAGATATAAGGCAGTGTCCAGCAGCGTCTGACCAGAACTGAAGAAGCAGTTAGGACGAGCTGCGAAACTATTTGACCAAATAAACTTTTGTCCAGTTGACAAATTGAATTTCTCTTTTTGCCACGTCTAAGCATTGTCACTTTGTTGTTTTGGAATATATGATGGAGAGTTGGATGTTTATCTTCAAAGCGTCTAGAATACTTTATATAAACCACATTCAAAACATGTGTTGTATTAAGATGAATGAAGTGACGCTGTTTCCCAGAGTTGTTAGGCGCAGGCCAAACCTGTGGTTGTAGCAGCTGTCATGCTTGTGTGATACTCCATGGAGCCAGCAGCTGAGGAGCAGCAACATGTCTGAGGTGTCTTCTTCCCGACAGTAAACAGACTTCTGACAGTGGTTTGCCATACTATTTTACACAACCACCTCGGCTCTGTGTTATGACTCATTATAAGGACCACCATCGAGATTATTTTTAGAACATGTTTCTATTTTCTGCATATTCTTACCACCAGATTCCTCTATCAAATTTCAGTACATTAAAATTGCATTGATTTTTTTGCACACAAGGAAAATCATTGTTCTTAATCCTACAACAATGAAATAATGTTACTCTGCAGATTCGTTCAGGCCATGAAAGCAGATGCAGAATCACACAAGTGTAGACATGTGAGGTGGACACAAGGACAGGAAGTCCTCCTTTAAACACCAGAGTCTGTCACCTCTGAGCTGAAGCTCTGCTGAAGTTGTGCATCTTTACATAATGCAGATTAGACAGGAGGACATGAGTGCTGTCCACACACTGTTTTATGTTTCCTGGACACAGGGACACAGTAGTGCCATGCTGTCCTCTGTGAGTCTGCTCTGCCCTTCATGTGCATCCCATATGATAGCGCTTTGTTGTGCACATGCAGACATTCACCCAGTATGTTTTTGCTATTTCCAGATGCTGATAAAAGCCTCCCACAGGCATTTTATTGAAACTGGGACAAATATGGCTATGATGAAGCAAACCACAAGGACACAGTTGTAGTTTCGTGTCAAAAACATTTTTGTTCATTTCTTAAGAGTGCAAAGGCCGAAGGACAGATTGTGTCTACTTCTTCGATGAGCTGGAACATCACAAAGCCCTCAGAGGTCTTCAATCATGGAGATAAGATGTTTCAGAGATCTGGTGACGTGTGGCCTCATGTTCTCTGGCTCTCGGGCCCAGCAGGAAGCAGGCCTTGGACTCTGTGTAGCAGCCACAGTCATATTTGCACCGACCTTGATTTTGAGCTTTTTGCAATATTTAAAAAGAATGTCTGAAGAGATATCTGGTGATGAGTACCACTTGTATCTTTGAAGTTCAGACTCGTTCTGGCCAGAGAGTTCATTATATCCACATCATATTGGGTTTTCCGCCATTTTATTTTGACATTTTGCCAACTGTTGTTAAACTTGATTATATTGAATGCTATTCAGATGTGGAGAAAGACACATGTACACGTGGTTCTTGACTACTGTACAAAACCACCTTTACTTTGGCCTGCAGTCTGTCAGAGATCATATTATTACAGCTGACTGAACCTCCATCAGATAGTGAGGCCCATAACACTAGCTATCAGCTGTTTCAAACCAGGGGAATTGTTACAGCAAAGATAAGAAATTCCTTGAAGAACCAAGGTCAAAACCTGTAACGATTATTGTCTTTTTCAAACTATACCTCTCTGAATAACATCTCCTTTGTCAAAGTTTATTCAAACCCAGTCCAAGTATTTTTTGGAAACGGCTAGCATTTACCTACATTACTTGCTAGCACGTGTCAAGCAATTTTAAATTTTTGGCATTAGTTAAACCACCCACAATGATTAGTGTTGAGGATGCTTTCCAAAATCCACCATCTACCTACAAAAACACAACGCGCCTGTTTAAAGCTCTCTGCCCTGTATTCGATCTGCACGCTAACGGCTAATTGAGGTGACATTGGCGCAAATGACGGAACACATTTTAGGTGGTAAAGAAAAACATCTCGTCTCCATCTTCTGCACTGCCGAGATGGTTTTGGGCCCAGGACAAAATCTGAAGTCAGGCCCAAAAAACGAAGCTTGCACACCTCGTCTCTCTGCAGCTCACATTAGCAGACAGAGACCACAGCATCGCTCGGTTTCACTGGGTAATTCTAGCAGTCCCTTCCTCTCAACAAGAACACAGACATCTCCCATAACTGCTGTCAGCGCCATCATTAAGCCTTTCAGCTCACATCTGTTTGAATGGGTTACTCAAGATGCTTAGGTGGTCACACAAAATAGTCTCTCCATGGCTAAGTTCATACCGCGGTCCTGCTAATGGCTGGTCAGACATACTAACTGTAAGGTAGAACAAACTCCAGCCCCTTCTGTTTGTGTTAGCCTTTGTTAGCCTGGCTCCTGCGCACTTCACTTCACTTAGGTTTTGTAACAACTTTGCTCCGTTATCATCTGCAAGAACTGTAACAGTGTCAATCAGATAAGCCTTTGTGTAGCACTTTTTAGATGGTATAATAATAAGCCTTATGCAATTCTTAAACACGTATTGATAAACAGTGGTGGAAAATAATGAAGTACTGGACTGTAAAATAAAAAGTACTTTATGGTTTGAGACCGGCTGAAATATCTGAGACTCATTTTTAGCACATTTAATTTGAGTTAATGTCCTTTGAACAAACCAAATAGACAAAAACAGCTAGAAAATTTAAGAAATCAATTGAAAATCTGTTAAATTCCTCATCAAAATCACTATGCTTTATTTTTTTCTAAAAATCTTTGCAAAATACTTTTACTTTTTACTCTTAAAGTACATTTTAAACATGGTACTTTAATAGTTTTACTTAAGTAGATTTTTTTCATGTGATACTTTTATTTTTACTTGATTAATCCTTTGCCCATGTACTGTATATGTAATTTTACTTAAGTAACAAAAGTGAGTACTTTATTCACCATTATTGATAACTATCTGCATAATTTAACCAGCAAACTAAAATATGTGTTGTTTTTTTTGCCCATAGGCTGTGTTAGAGGATGTCACAATTCTATTGTGGACTTTGCTGTTTAACTTAGAGAATGCAGATTTGAGAGTAAAATATTTTTTCTCAGTAGCTTTGCAAAGTACTACCAGTTTTCAACCTTAAAAATGTGATTGAGAAAGGACTTAAACTCATAATATTAATATAGCTGGTTTGGTTATATCTTTCAAAAACAGTGAATCTCCTGTAGACTTATATAGTAGCCCCCGTACCCTCCATCTGAAATTATAACATCGTCTGCAACAATTTTTTACCATGTACTATTATAGCATGCCATTAGTACTTCTTGACTATCTGAGCGGTTCTTCTGATCCAAAGCATTTCATTGCATATAATAGGTCTTATAATACATCTGTTTATATCCCCTACATAGATTAACAACAAAGTACTCCCACATGTTCATATTGCCCTATTTATTTGTGCATAATTCACTACAACAAAACTGTCTATATTGTATATTGTATATACAGTGGTACCTCACCTTACGAAATTAATTCGTTCCAGAAGTGGTTTCGTAACGTGAATTTTTCGTAAGTTGAGTAGCTATTTCAATGGAAAAAGCCTGATTCGTTCCAAGGCCCCATTCCAAGTTTTTTATTTTATTTTATAGTGTAACATTTTTTTTATAGTGTAACATTGTGTTCTGCGTAGAGACTGCAAACCTAGGACTAAACGTGGACTATACCAGGTCTAGACCAAGCAGCAGCGGTGTACCTCACGAGGCTGAGGCGAGCAGCGACTGCGTGCGTGGGGGGGAAGGGCGGTGTGTGTGCGCGCGGACACATGTGTGATAGCGCACCATGACCCCGCGCGGGGCTGCGAGCAGAGACCCGTGCTCAAACCGTGCCAGGTCTAAACTAGGTCTGAACCAGGTCTAAACCACCGCGTGCAGGTCTATTTCCTGGTTTCGTTTCGAGTTACGGCTGAGGCGAGCAGCGAGGACTCCCCTCGGGACCGCACGCAGTCTGAGCGCATGAACGAACGCATGCAAGAGCCACGGTGGTCTAATCCTGGTTTAGACCTGGTTCAGACCTGGTTTAGACCTGGTTTAGACCTGGCACGGATTGAGCACGGGTCTCTGCTCGCAGCCCCGCGCCGGGTCATGCTGTGCTATCACACACGTGTCCGCGCGCACACACACCGCCCTCCTCCTTCCCCCCACGCTTCACTATTAATACATTTTGTTGAAAATCTATGAAAGTTTGAGTGTTTAAACGAGAGAGAAATGTGAGAAAAGTTGAAATCCAGTCTGAGAAAAGCGTATAATGTGTGTGGCTGAGCGCGCATTATTTGAATTTTTGAGATTTCGCGTTTCGTAACTTGAATTTTCTTTCGTATCTAGAGACCAAAATTTAACGTGAAGGCGTTTTGTAACTTGAATTTTTCGTTTGTTGGGTCTTTCGTAAGGTGAGGTACCACTGTACTGTATATTACTGTGTACTGTATATACTGTATATATTGTTTATACTGTATATATCGTACTTGCTGCTCCTTGCACTTCTGATTAGATGCTAAACCACATTTCGTTACCTGTATTTGTACATGTGTAATGACAATAAAGTTGAATCTAATCTAATCTAATCTAAATATATCTTGGCTATATACAAGAGATCATAAGGAGATATAGTATAATAATCAATAATAGTGATTGACATGACATAGTTTTATCTATTACATAATGCTGAGTTGTTGTACAGTTGTATGGAGTATGTTATGAATGTAGTCCGTGGCTTTCATTGTCTGAGTGGGCATGGCTTAGCAACTAACAACAGCTCCAAAAGTTCTACCCTCTATTGACTGCATATTTAGCACAAATCTCTGTGTATAAAGCAATTTTATAAGGCAATTTTCAACATTTGATTGCTTAATTTGACTCTTCATCCATACTTCAGTCATACTTCACATAGATAAATGTTCCTATCTCTCAGGTCTAGACAGAGGACAAACCAGCATGTCTAAGTACGTCCCTGGTGCAGCTCATCGGTCACCTTTAATGACAAAACCCACTGTAGCCTCGAAGATTCTCTGAATATTTGATGCTCTTCACTTGGGAGACATCTGTGTTTTGTCAGCACACAACCGTGGCTCTGTCTTTACCCACCAAGCTGGTATTTTTTTCTTCAATGGATACTGGGAAAGCACAGCAGAAATATTCAAAACCACCTTCACCTCAGAGTAATGCGCTTAGACGATCAAAATAACTCTAGCTGATTAACATTGCAGCCTTCAAGTGGCTTTGAAGAAGATGTAGAGCCAGACACGTCCTCTTAGTTTGATGCATTTGCCCACAAATAAGTTCTTGACCTTTTTTTGACCAAGCTTCGCACACAACAAGCGCAAATGTTTAACAGGAGGACCAAGGGAATTCGCTATGCCAACGCTTGAAAACTGATGAAGAGATACTAATGCCTGCTGTTCCTCCGCTCATTTCAAAATAGTTAAAGCAGTCTTATAACAAGCCTTTAAAAGTCCACCAGAGAGCCGCCCTGTCAGTAGCAGAGCGGATATCTCTGGATCTCGAAGTCAAATCAACGCCCCATGGGAAATAAGGTGTTGAAATATCTTTGTATGTGCAGAATCGGCTTATGCCCTTGTCATAACAACTCCAACAGCGCCCAGTGATTTCCTATGGGGACTCCTGGGCAATTGTCGTGTTAAATAGTAGCTGGTGTGAGTTTGAAAAGCACAGAGAGGCCTGTGATGTTTTGTGTATTTGTTTCCAACCAAGGAATAATAATTTGAATGTAAACCTCTCTCTTGCTGCCTTGTCAGAACCATTTGAAGGCTGCAGTGCAAACTCTATTGGCTTTATTGTCAGGCTTATTTAAATTAGCAACTAAAGACTTCAAATTGTGTATTTGAGCAAACTGTATCTTGCCCCAGTTGACATATTGAATAAGCAGCTCTTGAAGTTGAAGTAGGTCTGTATCACTGTCTGCTAATTATGCGTTTTATTGTCTGATAAGGTGGAAGCGTTGGGTTAGCATGCTAGTTGTTGTTAGCTTTTCTGTAACTGTAAAACTTGCAAACTCTAAAACTGAAAGTTGTGAAAAGTTGCTCATAAACTCATCACAGTGAAAAAGTAGGATACAAGACCAAAGCTGAATGAGGAAGTTGAATAGCCAATACACACCATTTCTGTTGTAACGCGCAGGGCTCTCAAGTTTTGAAGTTTGGTGTTGGAGTGAGATTTTTTTTTGGGGGGGGGGGGGGGGGCATTGAGCCTTCAACCCAGCTTCTTTTAAAAAGTTCAATTATATCATACACTGTTTATTTATTCTGTGACAAATAATAATAACCAGAGTAGGCAGATTGCTAGTTGGTTACCTAAAATAACGCTAACTTGAAATGGACAGGTTTAAATGTTGGTCTAAAGAGCAAAACTACAAAGCAACTAATGAGAGTTATATAAATGAAGTTATTACCTGATGGTTCTCAGTCCTGAGTTGGATGTTCGTTTGTTTTATCATTTACCGTTTTGTCATCATTCGTTCGTCTCACTCGCGTTCAGTTGCCGTCCTTCAATTGTCACTGACAGTGCAGTGCGCGCTTAGCTGAAACTAGACTCTACGGTCTGCCCGACAACAGAACAATCTAGTTTCTGATTGGCTGAAAAGGGTGTGGTGCCTGGAAAACTCTTCTGAGCCACACAGACCGATGTTCTGGGCACAGAAGCGCTGTGACCAGTGGCTAGAGTTTCATTGAATTGCTTAACAAAATTTCAACGTGAGAAATACCATGTGTGGCGTGTGAGCGTGTGCACTCGTTGAAATGCGTGTGTCACACTCTCAAGAGAGCTGTGTAATGCGTGTGAGTAGACATCTCTGGCATCTCTGTCCTCCACGTCCAGGCAGGACCAGAGCCTCAGAGTCATGAGCTGCTGTTAAAGGCTGGCACTATCTGTCCTGACGAGAGGAAACTTGTCTACCATAAGTTTATTGGGAAATCTGGATATTTGCATAATTATTGGCCATGATAATGTGTTGCCATAGCAAGTGGCTTTTAGGGTCGGCTTGTTGGATTTAGGCAGTGCTTCTCAATTATTTTCTATGATGCCCCCCCTAGCAAGAAGAAAATATTTCACGCCCCCCTCCCTGCGCACGACTATTAATAGTATTATTTGTCTAGAAAATTATTAGTACACCTCTGCATAACAATGTATCCTTTTATTAACATTAAAAACAAAAAAAGAAAGAAACTTCCAACAAACACTGCACTCTTTTTTTACACTGAGGACTCAAATATTAATGTGCTTTTAATGCAGCTTTGTGCACATTTGTTTACGTTTTACAGAAACGAAACTTAAAAACCACATGGTCCATTTGCATAAACTCAAAGCTCAGTGGAATATAACGTGTTTTTTCTGTGACAGAGGATGTTCTGCTGATGGCAAGTCTGTTCTGTGCGTATATCGCGTATTTAAGGTCGCCGAACCCTGCCCCAGAGCGACAACGAGAGCGCTACTGCCAACTACTGTTGTTGATGTGCAATTACACTTTCGTTCTAGTACAGTATGGCAAAAAAGCATGTTTCCCAGGGTCACACGCGCCCCCCCTGGCATCACACCACGCCCCCCCAGGGGGGCCCGCCCCACTATTTGAGAAGCACTGGATTTAGGTAACATGACCTTTGAACCCTTATAGGCTATACTGAAGGTCCACATGCAGTACATATATATGAGTGGATATTATTCAGAATTCTTCAGTGCACACTGAACACACACATCTCAGAATGGAACAAACTTCCAACGGAGCTAAAATTATGCAAATGCTTAAAAAAATTTAGCCTGGAAATTAAACAACAATTTCTAAGAGTGCAGACATGTCAGCATTAAAGTAACACTAGACGTGAGAAGGGGGTACAGGTATCGGGAAAAGAGTTTTAATTATTTTTTACTAATTGATGAATTGTATGACCGTCACTGTAAATATTATGAATTGCACTGTTTTTATGCTTTATGTCCATTGTTTGTAATGTTGTTTGTCTCAGGGACTGCAGATGGAAATTAGCTCTGAGATCTAAAGTCTGGTACAAAGCATCTTTTCATTTTTTGTGATTAATGCTCCTGTACATTGTCCCTGTCAAATAAACTAAACTAAACTAAACTAAACATATTCCAATAGTGAAGTGACAAAGGTGCACTATACCCTGGTGGAGGGTCTGACACATACTCGTCTCCATGGAGATTCTTTGCCTAGATTCTTCCACAGTATGACATTCATTTATTTATGTCCATGGAGATAAGCAGATGACGCCAGAGATCAGATCTGTAGAGGGGCAAGCCTGCATGTTTTCCATGGTATTGTAGCCAATTATAAAAAAAAATAATAATACAAGATAGATTTACTGCCATATTGTGAATCATTCCAGGCAAAGCAATAACATAAAACAAGCACGCACCAGAAAAGAACCAGATGTTACATGGTGCACCTTTAAATTTGCTATTAAAATTCAAATTAAAGCCATTCATGTGGACACAATTTGATCTCTGGCTCAGACTGAAAATGATTTTGGAAGATTTTACAAATTCAAAACAAAGTGGAAATGTTCCGCTTTTATAGCCTTAGTTTCTTCTTACAGTAATCACAAAAAATTTTGACTCACATTGCACGGACAATCACCAGTGTCCACTAGTGTCATCACCTAAGAGTTTCCAGGCTAACATTACAAATTCCCGGACAATGGATTAGATTGTTGTGCGTTGATTAATGCTGCTGGTTATTATACTGCTGTCTTTGTGGTAAATTGTGGTTTGGCTAATCAGGAGTCTCTGGGATAAATCCATGTCACTCCTGCTTTACATTTTCTATTTATGGACTGAATGGAAACGTGGCCATGTGTAAATAATTATACACATTTAGACATTTATGCCCATTCTTCATATTCTCCTCGGCTAATGCAAAGGTTAGCATATATTAAGAAGAGTGGGCGTCCCATATGGTAACCTGATCTAAGCACGCAACAGTTCTGCCACATTGAAGAGTGAAAACATATAGAAATGATCCCAGAGTGTGCTCATACACGTGCACCGGGATGCTGGGAGGACAGTGCACGTGTGGCTAGTCTCCGCAGTGGAATAGTGTGAGGCCAGTCCCAGCTTTCAACTATAAGGAGTGTTATTTTAACCCAGGCGCCCTAAAGCCCCCCATAACTACAGTAATAATACACTTTTCTGGGTGTGTATCTAGTGTGTTTTGTTTGCCTCCACAGGACAAGCGCTGTATTTAGACCAGTGGTATAATGTGGTGATATGCACATGCAGTTTTCCTATCAGTGTCAACTCCTAATCCATTTGGTGTTGATTTTTGTTTGCACTGTGGAACGAATTTCCAGGGATAGAAGGTTTTACATGGATTTGGAACAGGATGGTGCATTCCTTGAGGAAAAAAAATATAGTTGCAAACGTGGCTATATTAAAGGTGAATTATGTAACTGTTTTGGTTGAGGCTCCTCCACATTCTGTTATTTTGGAATATTTTGGAATTTTCCAATATATCTAAAGGCAGTCAAGTTACAGGTCAGATCTATGGAGAGGTGACACCAGTTTTTGAGACACCAGTATGAAGGGGTACAATCCTTATTCTGACATGCCACCACTCCGACAGACCCCCACCCCGACATGCCGTCATTCCGACAACCTACTTATAGTTTGGAGTGTCACCTTTTTTTGCCTGAACCAGGACTAAACCAGGACTACACCAGGTCTAAACCAGAACTGAACCAGGACTGAGTGTCGGGATGGGCCTAGGCCGCAGGTGTCCCTGCGTAGACTGTCGGGTGACCACAAGTGAAAAGATCGGCGCAGAGCTCCTCGCCCCACTGGGTCAGTGCAGCTGTGGCCCGATCACACTTTGCGGACACCCTGCGCCGCATGCTCGGAGTTCTCTCTCAAGTCCAAGATCAGTCCTGGTTTAGTCCTTGTTCAGTTCTAATTTAGTCCTGTTTTAGTCCTGGTTCAGTCCTGGTTTAGTCCTCCTGGTTCAGTCCTGGGATCAATCCTGGTTCAGTCCTGGGATCAGTCCTTGGATCAGTCCTGGTTTAGTCCTGGTTCAGTCCTGGGATCAGTCCTGGTTCAGTTCTGGGATCAGTCCTGGTTTAGTCCTGGTTCAGTCCTGGGTTCAATCCAGGGATCAGTTCTGGATTAGTCCTGGTTTCAGAACTGGGATCAGTCCTGGTTTAGTCCTGGTTCAGTCCTGGGTTCAGTCCAGGGATCAGTCCTGGATTAGTCCTGGGTTCAGTCCTGGGATCAGGCCTGGATTAGTCCTGGGTTCAGAACTGTGATCAGTCCTGGTTTAGTCCTGGTTCAGTCCTGGAATCAGTCCTGGTTCAGTCCTGGAATCAGTCCTGGTTCAGTCCTGGAATCAGTCCTGGTTTAGTCCTGGTTCAGTCCTGGTTCAGTCCTGGAATCAGTCCTTGCTTAGTCCTGGTTCAGTCCAGCATCTCGATCGATGTTTCTTCTGCTCAGTAAATAACGCCAGTGAAGTGAAGCAATGTATTTTTGACAGTCGCGTCTGTGAATTCGTATTCATACTGAAGAAAGCGTAATTGCATATTTTCATTTCGTGATTGTAATTCTTAATGTCGTAACTTCAATTCGTATTCTGATGGATAAAATACAAACAATACATTTTACGTACGACTGGACTCATTAGAGAGTAAGAGAGAGTGCACGAATTTTCCCAAATATGCACAGATTTCTATCCTATGCACGCAAATTTTCTGAAAGCTTTAGTAATCCATATGTATAGCTCATTCTAGTAGGCCTGGAATGGTCGGAATGTTGAAAAAAATTAAGTGCCGTTAAGTGCCGTCACTCAGACCAAGGAAAAAGGGACGTTTGATAAAAAAATGGAAACGCCTCCACTCCGACAATTAGACGTCAATGTCGGAGTGACAGCGTGTAACCATAGGCTAGATCTATTTGCAGATTTCACTTTTAGTTTACGTTTGCATCAGTTTGTATCTTGTAATCTTTGTAAAAAAAAAAAAAATAATAATAATAACTTCCTGGAAAGTAAAGTAATTTAATTCAATACCGATTTGGTTTTATGCTGTTTATGCTGGATGCCCTTCCTGACACGTTCCTGATTCGTTCTTGTCTGGGAATGGGACACAAATAGCCATGTTAATTAACCGCTTTTCAGATTTCAAAAACATGGAAAAGAGCGGAAAATCTGATTTGTTATTAGTTATTTGCAGCATTATAAAAAGAATGCACAGTAAGTTTTGACATCTGGACTGAAAATGAGTCAGAATAACTGAAATCCAGCCTTCGGTATCAGTTGAGAAAGCAGAGGGTCACCTGTGCGATAAAGTCAACGCTCATAAACAGTGTGTGTCGCAATAGGCGTAGTTCTCACCTGTGAATGTGTGAGTAAGAAACCTGCCCTGGGGCTGTACAATGTCCCAGCAAAGGAAAGCTCTGACATTACAAGACAGTTAAACAGATCGCTAATACTGCAGGTACACTATCATCTCAGGTTCTACGGAGGTTAGTGGGCTAGTCAGACAGCAGCTCCTCTATTAGCGGCAGAGTTAGGTAAACAGGACAGATTCCAGCTAAAAGTAGCACCTCAGCGGGCAGCAGCGGGGTCAAAGTTCGCATGTCTCCTTGACCTCCTATGTCTAAATCATTGACAGGATTTCAAAGATGGACTTGCAGAAACAACCTGCTGTGTGTACGCGGCAAAACAGTTCTAGACATAGAAAACAATCATCTAAACGTGCTGTCTTGCTCAAGGCTTTCTGCCAGTAAGGTCATTAGCGCAACGCCACAAACTGCCATTCATCTAAAGGCCTCATATTTCACAAATGTAACGTGAATGTTATGTTATTCTCTCCCCATGTGATTTTTTTTTTTTCCTGGAATCTGATCAGTTTCTAAACGAAGAGGAATGCCACATGGCTTAAACAGGGAATAGTATGTTCCATTATCGTTGTTCCACGCGTAGTACATGGCAAACTGGAAAACGGGAGACTTTATTGGACTGTAAACATGCTTGCTGTTGTCGTAAACAAATGCGGTGAGCGTGTTAGGACCTGCAACCCCCTGCTGGAGTCTGCAGTCTGCGCTCAACACCTCCTCCCCCATGTGTGTCTTGCTCAGTGGCACCCATGAGGTTTTGGGTGCAATGTGAGCAGTACACAAGAATCTGATGAGAGTATGGTGGTGGGTCTCTTCTCCAAACCATAGAATCATTTTTTGATGTTTGACCACTTGTGTGTTCTCTACTAGAAACTTTATCTTAGTACTTAAATATTTTGACACATCTGGAGTCCATGTTTTTCTCTCCTCTGTGTTTTGGTCATGGGGTGTTTCCATGAGTGACTTCTCTCATGGCCTTGCATGTGCTTTCGATAAGATCTCGATCCACTGGCATGCTCTTATGTGTTAGCTTATGAACGTTTGGCTGACGTCTAATTGCCGTTATGTTTGCAGACTTTGCAGTGTCAACAGAATTATGCAAATACAGAGTGCAAGTGCAGCTCTAACAGCCAGCCTGACAAGTTTAAACCAGATGTATGCAGATGTGTGCTGTTCTCTGCCAGTGTACCCAGAGCCCGCTGTGCTGAATCCCACCATGGCGATGATGCAGCTCGAAAGGGAAGGTGTCGTCTGCCACAAGTCTCCCTCAGTTACAGTGCCGTGAAAAAGTATTTGCCCCCTTCCTGATTTCTGTGTTTTTTGCATATTTATCACTCAAAACATTGTCAGATCATCAAACCAATTTTAATATCACACAGAAACAACCCAAGGAAAGACAAAATTCAGTTTTTGAATGATGATTCCATTTATTAGTGCACAAAAAAAATCTAAACCTATCTGGCCCTATGTGAAAAAGTAATTGCCCCCTTAATCTAATAGCCAGTTGAGCCTCCTTTGACAGCAATAACTGTAACCAAACGTTTGCGATAATTGGTGATGAGTCTTTCACACCGCTGGGGAGGGATTTTGGCCCACTCTTCTATGCAGAATTGTTTCAATTCTGCCATATTGGAGGGTTTTCTTGTATGAACTGCCCGTTTAAGGTCACACCACAGCATCTCAATCGGATTTAAATGTTTTGAGTGATAAATATGCAAAAAACACAGAAATCAGGAAGGGGGCAAATACTTTTTCACGGCACTGTACATAAGAGGCCTGGCGCTGGGCTGTGTCCGGCTGCTCTGGCCACACAGATGCAAGGTTACATAGGAGCACCCAGCAGCCCCTAGATCATGTGGATGGAGTGAGAGACACAGCCTATGCCAGAGAAGTGCATTTCCAGGTGTTTACAAAGTCTGCTCTGAAGGGACTGATGCTCGTGACATGTCAGGCCATCACTCAGAGTCTGTGGCTCAATATTCATGTGGCATGGAAATGTTTAAATATAGTGCTGCTGCAGTTACTTCGCAATCTGATACATGCTGTTTTCACTTCACTGGGACGGCAGTAGCTCAGTTGGTAGAGCGTTTCTCCACTGATCCAAAGGCGGTTCGACTCCCACACTTGACGTAAAAAACATTATTGGTGGAGCGGGCAGATTCACTGACCCACAGGTTGGTGGTACGATTCCAGCTCCCACAGATGAATGCTGCTGTTGTGTCCTTGGGCAGGACACTTAACCCAACTCGCCTGCGAACACTGGTGTGTGAATGGGTGAGTGGTTCCTTGTTGTAAAGCGCTTTGGGTGCCTTGAAAGGTGGAAAAGCACTATATAAAGATGTGTGACCACTCAGAAAACAGACATAAATTATTATGTAATACAAGATTTTATTCAATAATTCTTCTCTTAAAAATGTATTTTACAGTTAATAACATCAATTAAAAATATGAAGGAGAAACAATTGTGAAAACTTGGATTAAAAGTGCATTTCCTGAGACTAATGGTGTGGGTCACAACCAGGCTGAGGGTCCATGTTTTTCTTTTACCAGCCAAATACTGTCAATCACTTTTCCATTCTGAAACAGAGAGGAGATGTTTAGGCAGGGTTATCTTTACTGCTGGAGTGACTCGCATATTCTTACTATACTTTAGTCTTACCTGATCATCAGAGACCTGCTCCAAGTAAAGATGTGAGCCATTGACCACCTGCATGCGTGTGTAGCCGTAATCCGTGCTGCGAAACGCGCTCCAGTCTTTGGGGTTGGGGTTAAACTTATCAGTTCTCTCTCTGCAGCCCTGCACAGAAGCCAGTCATACATAAGCTGAGTGTCTATGGTACAGCGGAGGTCTGACTCATGAGCTGTGGTTGGGTGACACCTCTACTGCCCAGGACCACATCAAACACTGAACCTGCTGTAAGCCCACACATGTGACAGGGCAGCTGCTACACACCACGTCTGTTCATTGTGTAACATCTATGCACATGTACTTACCGCTGAGCCTGTGATGATGTGAACAGGGGCTTTAGGGTTCACATAAGGCTGCTCCCTGCTCCCATTGTACACCTATAGAGAAACAGAGAAACTGTGTTTTTAACCAACATTCAGACATACATAATACTCAGTAAAAATATGTATGGCCCTTACTTTGTCCCCATAGACAGGCCACAGTCTCTCATACGTGTGCTCATGTGCCCACAACTCCAGATCCACTCCTGGAACAGTAATCACAAAAACAGAGTGGCAATATGAATATCAACTAACAGAAAGAGTATGGTTGTCAACAAATGCTAAGGTTGAGTTTGATGAGACATAGAACTACAGGGGTCCTGGAAATGCATCTTAAAAAGTAATTTAGCAATTGCATAACATTCTGGCGATTATTTCAGACATATCTTTGAAAATGTTTTGAAAATGAGTAAATGCTAAAACCCGCAGTATTCTAGTTGTCTCGTGAGGAGCGTACCGTAGCGGTAGAACAGATCCTCCAGACCAGGAGCAGGGGGTTTGGTGTCATTGCGCCCCACTCGAACCTGACGGAGAGTAGAGAAACAGTGACAGCGTGAACTGGCTAGCACCTGTAATCCTATAGGTCTACTTTTAAGAGCACTTGACCAAACTTTAGTGCACTGTGGCCTCTGACTGGACTCTAATTGGTCTAAATTAAAGTTATTATGGCTACGCTCTATGCCCAGGTAAATCATTTGGCCCAATCCAGACAACTTGAAATTAGAGAGTCGGTGTCATATGTGCTGCCAGGACAACATTAAATACACACTCTACTCTAATACCAATAACAACACAACATTATCTGGGGGTGTAATGGTAACTGGATGCACTGCTCTGTCTGAAGCTCAATTATACTTTAATCTGAGCGTTATTTTAACACAATCTGACCATAAAGAACTGATGTAGATGGAACTACAACAGGAGAGCTGAGTCTCTCTCTAACAGCATTACATTCACAAGCAAGCTAGCATTAGCTCGTCAGTCTCACCTACTTTGTTCAAAATCAAACACCTAAACAGGACCATGAATGCTCATATTGATCACAGGCTCATGAAAAAGTGTTGTATAAATCCATTTTGTATTTGCTTGTGTGTTTGTTCATTGCACCATTAGAGATATATGTAGAACACCCCCAGCGTGACTTCAACTAATTTGTGGATGTAATTTTATTTCTTTATTTTTATCATTGTGAAGATTAGGAATATAGATCGACTGGATAGAGTTTATGGACTGTACCTTCTATCATTGCAATATAGGGATGAAGGGGATGGGTTGGCTTAATTTGGACTAAAAAATGTTTTGTTTATTTGTTATTTAAGGTAGTGCTATAGTAAACCACTATATGTGAAGTAAATTGCATCTTACATAAGAATCAAAAGTGGTGCAGTCATCTTGGTCATCGTCTGAACAGTACATGGGCCTGTGTCCCATTGTAATGATCCACGGACGCACTGCTCTGTTCTCTGGCCGGTTTGCCTCCTGTGTCAAACATAAGAAACTATCAAAACACCATGGAAAAGAATTAGAGAATCATTTATAAAGAAATAACTAGCCTCCAGATCCTTCTCAAGCCACTCCAACTGCCTGAAAATCAGCTCCTGGCCGTAGTCAAGGTAGAAGTAAACCTCGGTGGAGAGGGAGATGACGTGTGCTGCCCCCAGGTTCCAACTGTGGACACAAGCCGTTAAAATGATCCACAGCCCTGACCCGCAGGAGAGGGCATGTTGAACCAAAGCATGCCGCGCTTTAACCTCCAATATGTGTGAAGAGACACAGCCCCTGTATCATAACACTGTCATAGAAACACTTGCGCTGGTCAGTCTACAGGCCCACAGACGATGGCAACAATTCTTCCTGAACAAACTGGATAGTGCTATAGAAATGGTTTCCAGGAGCTTTTGAGGAAATGCAGTCATAAGCATGCACATGATGAGGGGATGGGAGCCAGGAGCGGTGTGGGCAGCTGTTTTGTAGTTTTACAGAATATTCTCTTTCTGTCTGAGGGATAGAGTGGTCTGTAGACCCTCTGACTCACTCATGGGATGTATGGACCCTTTGTGTGGTGCCAGCAGACAACAGCTGGAGACCGACTACTGAAAGTAAAGGCCAGTGAGTCTGTCACACACGTTTTAATTAATTCAGGATTGTACAAAAATGATGTGAAATTAAATGTTTAGAGCCATAGTCCAAATGCATGCAGATAAAAGAGAATCCTAATTTACATTTTGTTTACTTATTTAATTTGGTTTTGACTTCAGTTATTTAGTGCCATTTGCATGTTTCCTGTCAATATCTGTGAATCTTTAAGTTTAATTGTTTGATTTTGAGTTTCACAATTTTGTGAAGCCTTGCAAGACAACTACTGTGATTTTGAGCTCTACAAAAATAAACTGAATCAAATAATGCTGAATTCCCAGAAGCCAATGTTCACAGTGAGAATGTTTTATTAAGACTGGGCTCTACCTCTCACTTCAGTGTGCAAGGACATAAACTGACACCACATAAGAGATAAGGGACAGAATTATGTCTAAACTAGATCTAAACACAAAATACTTAAATTGGAAATAACTGACAGAAGTTTAAGATTTGTCCATACCTGTACCAGAGGCCCTCAGTCTGGCCTGGCATATTGAAGCGGTTTCTGTAGTTGGAGAAGTTACTGTAAAAAGAAAATCGACACAAATCCTATGAACTAATGGTGCATATGGTAGTTGGGGTTTCCGTGTTAAACATTAAATTCTCAAAGTAGCACACAATAGGTAGAAATAGGTAGAATGAGGAGTAGAAAATGTAGTGTAGTAGAAAATGCAGCTATAAGCCATTTATAATCGAGTGTTTATGTCTAAAATGAATAAGATAAGATAAGACTTTATTGATCTCACACAGGAGACATTTACTTGCCCCAGTAGCTCCAGGCAGAGACAGTTTGAACAAGAAAGAAAGTGCTTGCAGGCAAGAATAAAATAAAATAAGTAATAATAAAGTAATAATAAAAACAGTAACTAGGAGAATATGGAAAAAAATATTGCACGTTTGGCCTATATAGTAGAATTATACAGTCTGATGGAGTTGGGGATCAAGGATCTGCGGTAGCGCTCCTTCTTGCACTGGGGGTGCCTCAGTCGGCTGCTGAAGGAGCTGCTCAGCTCCTCTACAGTCCGGTGCAGAGGGTGAGAGGTGTCGTCCATGATGGACGTGAATTTGGGCAGCACCCTCCTCTCAGCCACCTCCTCTACAGAGTCCAGAGGACAGCCCAGGACAGAGCTGGCTCTCCTGATCAGCTTATTGACTTTCTTCCTGTCCCACTCTGTGCTGCTCGGGGCCCAGCAGACGACAGCATAGAGGAGAGCAGAGGCCACCACAGAGTCGTAAAAAGTCTTGAGCAGAGGCCTGCACACTCCAAAGGACCTCAGTCTCCTCAGGAGGTGGAGGCGACTTTGGCCCTTCTTGTACAGGGCGTCGGTGTTGTGGGACCAGTCCAGTTTATTGTTGAGGTGAACACCCAGGTACTTGAAACTGTCCACAGTCTCTATGTCCTGCCCCTGGATGTTCACCGGTGAGTGAGGTAGTGGTCTCCTCCTGAAGTCGATCACCAGCTCCTTTGTCTTACTGGTGTTAAGGCTCAGGTGGTTGCGCCCACACCAGTCCACAAAGTCACTGATGACCGAGCGGTACTCCAGCTCGTTCCCCTCAGACACACAGCCCACAATGGCCAAGTCATCAGAGAACTTCTGGAGATGGCAGCTGTCCGTGTTGTATGTGAAGTCCGAGGTGTAGATGGTGAAGAGGAAGGGTGAGAGGACAGTTCCCTGGGGGGGGGGCTCAGTGCTGCAGACTACCACCTCTGTCTCACAGCCGCGCAGCCGCACGTACTGTGGACGGTCAGTGAGGTAGTCGATGGTCCAGGCAGCAAGCTGTCCATCAACTCCCGCATCCTCCAGCTTCCCCTGCAGCAGCACCGGCCTGATGGTGTCACTGGGCACTGGAGAAGTCAGAGAACATGACTCTCACAGCAATGAATTTTCCCACTTTCTTTAGCCATAAAAGAGCAATGAAACAATATACACCAAAATCTCCCTGACAACTTACGCAATGGTATCACGGAAAACAATTGTATCCACCGAGATCAGTTTATTCCCAAATATTCATAAAGACAACATCAAAGCCTTGTAAAGCAGCTTCCTCTATGGCTTAGGACAAGCAGGATCCAACTGTAACTGATAATTATAATGACAAAAGACTGCAATTATTTCGGAGTAATTTCTGTACTGCGGGTAGTTAAATTAGCCTGCTAATGTAATGTAATAATAATAATAATAATGAATAGTCCTTCAACACAGGAGACATGGGGTCAAAGGGCAGGAGAGGATATTTAAAAGGCCTGTGTGGTTTTAAACCCACTGTGGTTTGTATAGAAGAGCTCAGGGCCACAATGCCTTCATCTGAGGTTCTAGTGACACCGAGTGGAGACTATTTGCAACAGCAGACCAAGAGAAGTTGATTTATGGGAAAAAAAATAACCAACTTTCCTTATTTCTAAACAGGTTTAAAAATAATATAGTATTTGGACCATATCCACTTACACTTACATACTCTATCTATAAAATAATAGTGGAATTACACTACAAGCCTGAAGGGTTAGTCTTAGCACATGGAAATAAACAAATAAACAGTGCAACTAAAAAGCATCTGTCATCCAAACAGTTTATCCAGCACGAGTGGTCTAACCATCTATCACACTCTTTCATCAGGCACACACACGTTATATACAAACACTGGGGAATGACTAGTATGTTTTTGGAGGGAGCAACAACACCGCTGTCAGGCAGTACTTTCAAACACTATTAAAAACAAAATAAATCAGAAAAATAAATGGTCTCCTCATGATAACAAATCCATAAATATCCCACACAGTAAGCGTTTAAGGGCTGAAATCTAATACAGAAGAAAATGTTTAAGCGAACCCAAAACGCTTGTGCTCAGTAGTGTGACTTACACAACACTGAGCCTAATCCCTGCTGAGGTGGAGTGTTAGAAGTTCAGCTCCCATGACTAGACATACTTGTCGTTCCCACACTGAAGCGTACATTACATATAGTGAACAAAGGCAGCCTTGACTCAAGACTCTAGCATCTTTTGAGACTCAACTCATCTCATCTGAGTGGAATGCTGAGTGCAAACTGCTGCGGTCAGCGCTGTTATGACCGCCTTATACCCATTAGGCTTTGAGGTTGGAAACAGGGAGCATATAGTGAAACAGAGTGAGGAAGAAAGAGCGGGAGCCAGCAGCTGGGAAGTTTGGATTCTTCAGCGCACCGCAAAGCAAAGCACACTTTGAGAGGTCTAAGAGAAATGGTCTTCTGGTTATGCAATATTTTGGTCTTGATATCAGAATCTGATGGTATGGCATGAAGCCAAGAATAAGAGACTACTGTTGAACCTCCTAATGATGAGCAGGCGAGAAAGGGCCACACGAGAGCTGAAGTCCAATAGGTAAAAATATTATAGAGCAGGGGCGTATAAATCATGTGAAATGTGCATGGTACGCAAGGTCATTTAAGAGAGAGAAAAGGTGGAATGATGACTGGGACCTAGTAACGCTATAGATAAATGCATGTGTGATGGATGAATCAATCATATTATAATCATAATACATAATGGCTTTGATTTATTTTGTGCAGCTCTCATTACAGCTCTAGAT
Organism: Paratrypauchen microcephalus; assembly: GCA_036785185.1. Taxonomy (NCBI): domain Eukaryota; kingdom Metazoa; phylum Chordata; class Actinopteri; order Gobiiformes; family Gobiidae; genus Paratrypauchen; species Paratrypauchen microcephalus. The sequence goes on along the minus strand of JAVJIX010000010.1, from coordinate 12,506,044 downwards.
ATTCTGCCCCTGAGGCTGACAGAAAATGTGACTGTCAATTTGGTCACATAGGCAAAGTGGCTGGTGTCTTGTCATTGGGCAAGACGCTTCACAGAACGACAGAACGGCAGTCTACACAGGTCAGAGCGGGGATCAAACCACCAACATGCTGGTTATAAGATGTCTGCCGAGTCTATTGCCTAAATATCCCTCCATATGTGCAATTTGAAAGAACGTGTGTAAAAAAAGACCATATCGCATCATGAATTTGTAGTTGTTTACTAAACATTGTTTCGTACTGACATAGCAAAAGTTTCCTCCCTATTTGATTAAACTTCCAGGAAAATTCTTTGCCTGAATAATAATAACACATTTGGTTTGGATGCGCATTTTCCATCATAGACAACATAAAAACAGATTGTGACCTGATAGAACCCGGGAAGAACACAGTGTTTGCTTTGGAGTATGTGTTTTTATTTGGAGGTTGGATGTTCCTGATGCTGCTCCAGTCTTTCGAGACCAAAATAGCTTCTGTCTGCTCCAATAGAGAAAAGAAACATTCCGGTGTTCTTCTCATTTACAGAGGCTTAAACGTGAAGGTAATTTGTCATGTGGTGTTTGGCAGACTACCTTTGCAGTCAGTATGTCCTCTTGTCTTTGCCCAATCCCATTAATTACTATAGTACAACCCTGAGAAAACAGCAGCCTAATCGACACCAGCAGGCAGAAGGTGTGTGGATAGAGTATTGACGTTTGTGCTGAGCTTTCACTTCTTCAAACAAATCTTGAGAAACAATTCAATGTGCTTATATGCAAATGCCATGTGAACAAACAAACTCGTGCTAAAAACTACTAAATACTAACTAATACCAAAACCCAACTCCAAATACAACCACTACAACAACTTTTAGCCTCATGTCAAAGTCAAAGTCAAGTCAAAGTCAACTTTATTGTCAATTCTGCCATATGTGTTCGACATACAGTGAATCGAAATTCCGTTTCTCTCTGGCCAAGCAGTGCAAAAAATACAGTGTACAAAATACAATACAAGACAATACAAAAACAATCTAAGACAAAATCTAAAAGCAGTGCAAAGAATAAATAAAGACCTATTTACAGATGTCCAAAAATGTGCAGTGTGCATCAAAATGTGCAATGGAATACTGTAATACTCTTTCTGCTACCACTACAGTTACTACTAATACTCAGGCTACTCTTAATACTAACACTAACTACTTAATACTAACTAACAGCACCAACTACAGTCACTACTAGCACAACCACTAGTACCACAATAAAAACGAATACAATTAGTAATCACTAATGTGGCCCCCACCTGTTACAGATATTCAATAAAATTTAGTTCCTAGTCATAACTTAAAGCCACAGTATGCACATTTTTCTAACATTTTGGTTGTCTTGATTGCACTGAAAAACACACATCTCCTAAGCTCAAAATGCTCTGTTCCACCTTGCGATGTCCTGTAGTGGTAGTTTTTAAAGTAACTTTTACGTTTTGTTGAGTAGTGATTGGGGTTTCCAGGGCTGAAATCCAAATCCAAATGATTCTAATGAAGGTGTATGGAGTTTAAAAACAAAGTGGAGCACTTCCTGTATCCCCACATGATATCACGAGGTGGAACAGAGTGTTTTCAGAGAAGAACTCAGCCTAATGTGTAGGATTTGAGTGTAAAACGCGTGTGAATGAAACAAAACACAACTCCAGGTCTGTTTTTATGAGGAAACATTATAACATAGATCAGAAAACAGTGTAATACGGGCCCTTTAAGAAACATTTTAGTTGTTTTTTTCAATCGTTTAATTGGTTGGGACTTCAACATGTACTTCAACAATGGGGCAAGGCTGAGTGTCTTGCCCGGAGTAATAGAAGTACCTGATGTAGTACTTGTAACTTAATTTCATAAATGTATTAGTGTAGTAGTATTTGTGATAAAATATGTACAGTTTATAGCTTACTAAGTCTCCTCATGGTTCCCAGGGCAGGTCATATACGGCACGTAGGCTGCGATGGACTGGATCTGCCTCATGAACTCGTCCCCGATCCTGGCGTTATCCTGGAACGACAAACACCATCAGACATGACGCTACATATTTCACATAGCACCAGACAGGAAGACCTTTTTTTCCACTAAATATTAACAGCTTTAGCAGACGGCTCCAGGAACGCACTGTATCATTCACATAGCACAGACGTCTGCTTTTCTATTTGAAAATATCACCAAAGCCACAGGATATGTTTTTGCGTTCAAGCTGACAGCCCAATGGGGATGTGGTTATTCATTCTGCAATAGTCTGTGGATTGAAGCTACTGTTACCATATAGATATTAATAACAACACAAGGATCTGCTCGCAAAAATGTTGGCATCTGTTGTTGCCAAGATAGTGAAAAAAAGAAGAAAAAAGCTTGATATGCTCTCCATATTGTTATTGATTGACTTCAGATACAAGTCAAGGTTATAAAAAATTTAAATCAATACATTTTTCAGTATTCCCTGGGGGTGTGATGCTAACTGTAGGCTCTGCTCTGTCTGACATATATAGTATCAGTAACAGGTGAGATGATTTGTGTTGTTAAACAGGTTTCTGCATGTAAAATTAGTGTCACAAACAAGCTACCATTAGAAAACAGTTTCAGCCACTCTCCTTTTTTTGGTTGAAAATCAAACATGTAAACCATACGTCATTCATTTTATTTTCTAAACACTTTTTTGCTAATGTGTGCATTGTGTCATGATGAAATACACCCTCAGCGTGATATCACTGCAAAGTACACTGCAAATTTCTCTGATCTGGCCAAGATTTTAAAACTCCTATCAGGTTATTAATCTTGTTTTCAGATTTATTATCTACTTACTAGTTCAGAAACTGCGTAATTCTAGTGTAGAGGTAGTTTATTTAAGATAACTTGTCAAGTAATATTATCTTGCTGCATGGACAGATAATTTCACTACTTTTAAGTCATTTTCTGATATATTTAAGCGTTTATATCTTAAATTGTGGACAAGCTTTTTTGCAGAGTATCAATAGCACTATCCAAGACACCTAAAGTACTTTACATATTTATCAGGTCCATATTAGTTGGCGCGTTAGTACTGTAGCGGCCACCAACAAACAAATTCTGTTGTACTACTGATAAGTGTCTGAGTAAATGTCAACATTTACACTTTACACATTTACACTTACTTTAGCTTTTCAATTTATCTATTAAGGCGTGTGTATTTTCCCTAACATTAAGGTGATAGTGGTAATGTACGTGTTGATAATAACACGGGAGGGCTTTGGGAAGTTTATCTCATCTGTCAGTTGTGGAATTAGGAGTATGTCTTTTAGGCTTTAGGGCCATGAGCTTCTGGTGAAAGATTTCTGTTGTCATGGGTGTTAAAAGGCACATTAAAAACGAATGTGTCATAGAGGGAGTTACCTCATGCATGTCGTAGGCAAAGTCCCCTGAAAAAAACAACAAGATATTAGATTTATTTAAAGGAAGCCATGGAATTCTAATGTAATCAACCACTATTGATACATTACAGCTAATGTCATCAACATTCCCTGGGGGTGTGAAGCCAACTGAAAGCACTACTGTTAGAAGCTCTGTTACTCAAGTTAGACTTAATATTTATTTGAACACAATCTGACTAAAAAGAGCTGACTTAGGTGAGATGGTGAACTGTATATAGCTGGGACTGGACATCTTGTATTTTATACTTTATTACTTTTCTATTTAATTCTGATTTGTACATAAACATTTATTATTATTTTGTTTTTTAATTTTTATAATTATGTGTCATTTGACGCTGGTCTATTGCTCTTTGGTTGCTATTCCATCTATTTTTTGTTCCCCTCTTTTATATATTATATTTGATGAGTGAGCTACTGTACCCAAAACAATTTCCCTTGTGGATCAATAAAGTTTGTCTAAGTATAAGTCTAATGATTTTGTTGAAAATCAAACACCTGAAGAGGACCATGAATGCTTGTATTGATCACAGGCTCCTGAAAATTAATAGTTTAAATCCATTTTGTATTTTCTTAAAACTTTTTTGTCAGTGTGTGGATTGTGTCACCATGGTAACTGCTGAACATTCCACCAATGCAGATGCACGTAGAACACCCCCAGCGTGATGTCATTGCAAACTATCAATACAGCCAATACTATACCTTAAAAAGATATATATTTTTAGCTTACCTATGTGTAGAATGACATCATACATTCCCAGCTGTGTGTCCTTCTGTAGCCGGGCCAGTGACTGTGGGTTCTCGTTGCCTAAATCTCCATAAAGGGCAAACTTTGGGCTGAAGTGGACGCTGTCATTCAGAGCCGTAAAATAGAACACATCACTCCAGCCCTCATCACTGCCACAGTGGTACACTAAAATGGGCACAAAGAGGGCACAGTGTTTGAATAATTTAGGCAGTTCTCCTGGTACTGAAATCAGGCTCTCTATTCTATCATTTACATGGCCGGTAAACTAAATAAAAACTAAAATAATCAGATAATCAAATAATTAGATCTGATTTTTGGTGTTTATGTGCACAAAAGAAATCAGATCATCAAAACATTTGGTCCTATCTGACAGTTAATCAATAGATTTCACTGGTCTACAATTTTTTTGGTCTCGATCTGCTTCCGAGATAAAAGTGGCTAAATCTAATTTATATTTATAAGATGAATTGAAAATCAATTGATAACTGTGCTGGTTAGCGAATGTATTCAAGATATTTAATGATATTGTTTTACATCAAAATCGCATCTGTTACAATAGATTTAGGCATTTTTGCTTAAAAATAATATTTATAGTTTGAAAATATTTAACTTGCACTTCTTTATCTTCACTTCTTTATTAAAGAAATATCTTAAGACATCAGATGCACACAATTTCGAGGCATCTCTCTTATGTGAAATCAAAAAGACATATTAAAATGAATGTATTGGAATGTGCAGACAGGCTTTCAGATAGAACTGGTGCTTGTAGACACACTGTACCTTCTGATAAACTACTGTTTTTGCCTTATTTTGCATACATTTCCTATTTTGACCCAATACTGTATTTTGGAAACTATAGCTAATCCACACTTCTGAATTACTTTTTCTTTATTAGTGACCTACACCAAGAAAAAATTCACTACTTTTGTTCCAGAAGCATTTTGCTTGTAGACCAGTGTTTTTAGAGTAAATGATGATTTGGATGAAAATGTACAAGTAATGAATTGACACTTTCAATCTTTATAGTTGTTATATTACGCAAAATTTACTCTTGTGAGCTTTAAGCCACGTCAGAATGTTGTTATGTCATCACAAATCTATCTGGAGTTGTGTTTTTTTTCATTCACACAAGTTTGAGTAATCCTTTATTATTAGCCTGTCTACATCTCAAAAGCTCAAAATGCTCTGTTCGACCTTGTGATGTCATGAAGCAGTAGTTTCCAACTTAAAAGCCAGGGGTGTTGTATAAAATTCTGGGCCCTAGGTACAAATCATTTTGGTGGGTCTGTATTACATGTTCTTTATATGAAAATTGCATATTATTAATTTAGTGAAGGGCCCCTCGTTTCTCTGGGCCCTGCGTAAACAGTACCTTTTACACCCCTGTTAAGTGCGACCTTTCACCTTTAGTTCAATACTAAAAGGTATTTAAATAGAGATTGGCAATTTCAGCTAATTTAATTAATAAATAATTTTCGTTGTCAGAAGCTGCAGAGGTGTGAACATTGAGAAAGAAATCAGATGACTCACATCAGAAACACAAAGTAAAGAATGTGTAGATGTTTGGTGTGGATGTAAACACAGCCACAGACCATAGGTTGCAGCAGGTTTGAGGCCGGTGAGGATGACTCTGTGGATGTACATGGTCCTCTTCTCATCTCCTGAATCCACAAATAAAGTGCTGTTGCCTCGGGTAGACAAGTCGAAGAGCCGCCCTCCCAGAAGCCCGTACTCCACAGTGCTGCCAGTTTTATTAAAGGTCGTCCAAGTAACCTCCATTGAACCAGGGACTCCTGGAGGAAAATCACTGGTTATTACTAAGAAGTTTGGAAGTCTCTTTATTGAGAAGATTTAGAGCTGTCGATGTAGAAGGTAGAAGATTTAGCAGTACTTATAGAACTTGAGAATGACTAAATAACTAGAGATAAAAGGCTATGCGAAATATACTGAAATGCAATAATTGTAGGGTCTGTATTATGCTATATCTGATCTATGTAATAATTGTTTCCTCATCACAAACATACTTGGAGTTGTGTTTTGTTTCATTTACACATGTTTAACACGAGATGTGGACAGACTAACAATCCAGGATTACTCAAACATGTACAAGTGAAACAAACCCAACTCCAGGTATGTTTTTGAGAAGTTAACATTCTAACATGGCTTAAAGCATGCACAAGTCAATTTATCATAAAATACGGCCTTTAACATCATAAATTATGATGGCGACTGCTGCATAAGCAAATCGCATATGTGCATTAAAATGTTACAATTATTAAAAACACTTTCTTTAAAAAAATAATATGTCTTTTATGTTTTTACCTGGATATGAAAGGTGCACCTGTTCTGGTTGGGTCCATATCGGAGGAAGACCAAGCACCAGCCAAGGAGCAAGATTTAAGAAGAGACAGAAGGTGCAGACAAGCTCCATTTTGCTTTGGTCTGCAACAGAGCAACACAGTCGCATAAAAACAATACAGTCATACAGTCACAAGACTATAATCACATGATAGATTTATTATCCAATCCAATCTAACTTTATTTGCATTGCACATTTTTCCTACACAGTCTCCAAAGTGCTGCACAGAGTAGGCACATTAAATAAAATAAAGCATAAAATAAATAAACAAGCGAGTCAATAAAAGAAATCGACTGAATGTGAGGAGGGAGAGCATTCCAAAGTTGGGGGCCAATCACAGAAAAGTCTTGTTTTTGGAACGTTCAGTTGGAGCTGGCTCTCAGACCTCAGGGCGCGAAGGAGTGTAGGGAACTATGAGGTCTGAAATGTACGTTGGGTCCAGTCCATGAAGTGCTTTAAAAACAAACAATAACATTTTAAAATCAACTCTAAAGTGAACGGGGAGCCGGTGCAACGAGGATAAAATAGGTGTGATGTTAAAAGACGTGCTGTAGAACTTTGGACTAACTGTAAGCGTGACAGGTGAGCTTGGCTGATACCAGTGTACAGGGCGTTACAGTAGTCAAGACGTCTAGAGATAAAAGCATGGATCACCCGCTCCAAATCACTTAAAGATAAAACCGATCTGAGTCTGGATAAAAGCGACAGCAGGTGATAAAAACTGGATTCAACCGCTGCATTTATCTGTTTGTCAAACTTAAAATTTTCATCAGTGACAATGCCGTGGTTAGTGGCTGTAGGTTTGGAGTATTGTTGAAAAGAGCCCATGTCAAACTGAAAATTAGTAGCCATGCTTGGTTTAAAAACAACTATTTCTGTTTTGGGCTCATTCAAATTTTAAAAATTCATAGCCATTCATAGCTGTGAGATCTAAAAGCAAAAGAAAAGCTGCATTTCCAGATGTCTTGTAACCAGACATTAATGATATTATGTTTCTGTAAAAAGAAAGAGAGCAGCTGAACAAAGACCGTTTTTTTCTAAAATCTTTGACAGAAATGGAAGCTTTGAAATAGGCCTGTAGTTAGACAAGTCCAGCTCTTCTAAATTTGGCTTTTTCAGAAGAGGCTCAACAACAGCCTGCTTACAGAACACAGGCACTACACCAAAAGTAAGGCTGCTGTTCACAATGTCCAAAACATTAGGCCCAATAGCTTCCCAGACATCTTAAAAAAAGCATGTCGGAATGCTGTCAGTGGGAAAAAAATTAAACTTTTAACTGCCCCGACAATTTCTGAGAGCTCTGGAAATGAGACTTTCTCAAATGTGCAAATTAAGCCAATGGACTTAACTCTCTATAGTCAAAGTAAAAGAAGGAACATTAATATTTGACCTAATAGAGTCAGCTTTATCTTTAAAGGTCCCATGGCATGAAATTTTCACTTTCTGAGGTTTTTGAACGTTAATGTGAGGTTCCCTACCCTGTTTAGGCCCCCCTTCCATGGCTAAAAGTTGCGAAATGTCTAAACTGAGCATTTGCGGTCCTTTTCTGCATTTGAAAAAAACACAGCTCAAACGGGCGATTCTGAACAAGGCAACTATGTTACGTCACATCGAAAAATGCAGCTCCACCCCCCGTCTGGATGTGTACCCACTGTCTCTGTAAATCACGCCCAGAGAGTTTGGACCGCGAATGAGCTACACAATGCGAAATGCGTTTTTTTATTTGCCTGGAGGCACGTGCGAGTGTTTCTAGGCTCGGAAGTCTTTTATCTGAGCCTCTGGACCTCTGAAACAGCAGTGGTTTAATGTTATTTTCTGTGAAAATGTGTTTTTTTCATTGAAAAGGCTCTCCTTTCCTCCTCCGCTCTTAAAACATGGAAGTGGGGCCAGCACACAGCGCACTGCTAAAACAAGGAACCAGCGGCTTATTTGCCCCCCCCCCACCCCCCACCCGCTCCTCTAACCTATCTCTGTCCTTCTCATTTGCATTCAAGCAACAACGCCCATAATGAGTTGTTCAGAGAGGGATTTTCTGACTGACTCTGTACATGTGTCTTGATTTTGAAGAAGGATTCATTTACAGTATTAGGGAACCATTAAGGCACCATATAAAAGCATCAAGAAGTACCATGTCATGGGACCTTTAAAAAATACCAGAAAATCTTCACAAACACTCAGTGAAGCCTCAAAAGAAGTGGATTGGAGGGGGTTTAAAATAGTTTTAAAAGTATTAAATAGATTTATTTATAATAGACTCTGAAGTCTTACCTTAGTGATCACATAATATGAGCGTTTAGGCTGATCTAATGGGCGACTTTGAGTCAGGAAACAGCAGTCCCCCTGGATGATGAAAGAGAGAGGGGGAGCAGAGTCAGCAAAAGCATGTGCAGAAACAGATGATGTGTGAATAAAAGGAGCTGATGCTGTTTTTCATTGTGCATTTGGGGAAGTAGCCTCCTGTAGTGAGGTCAAGTGCACTGGGATTAAGTTCAAACAAGCTGTGGCATGCCCAAGATCAATACACTCGAAAGGCAAAACGGCTGACACTACAGGAATAAAGTATGCATGATTTCAAGAGCAAATAATAGTCTCTTTAAAAGGTTTGTAAACTAAAGCATTCTTAATTACATAATGAAGGCAACTGGAGGCAAAAGTGAGACTGAACACAATGCAGTTTCAATGACGAAACCTTGATAAGCCTCAGGATAACACAAAATATGAAAAACCAAGGAGTGTTTGGCAAATAAAAAAACACTCAGCTGTCTGTAAGTGATATTATAGCCTAGTTATTTATTATTATTATTATTATTATTATTATTATTATTTATTTTTATTTTTTTTAATAAATCTTACTACCCTTTATATCAAAACAAATAAAGCAAACACACTTGAATTACCAGAGTAGAAATGTTTTACCACTAATTATACTCTGTGTAAAAACATTTCTACACTGGTAATTCAAGTGTGAACATGTAAGGGTCACTAGAGGGCGCCCATTGACCCACAAGAATAAAAAAGGACCATTGACCCTCCAATAAAGGCGGTATTATCTGTTCAAAAAGTCGGTTGGAGAGATGTCAGTGACCGAAGCATACTCCCATAGGATACTCTGTTGCTCCAAAAACTAAACCTAGAATTACAGCCCTTCCTTGCGATTGGCGTGACTTTGTGATTCAAGAATGCGGTGAGTACATGTATTAGAGAGCAGATAATACATTATATTTTCTTGACTAACATAAATGAATTCTCACTGATTAATCCAAACACGTGCTATATTTGAAATTAGCTTCCATTTGTCGCGTTTATTCCCTGTATATTAATTGATTATTGAATAACAAGAGATCTATGACTAAGAAGAGACCTATGACTTTTTTTAAAAACCTTGCGATTCTTGGACAATTCAAAGACAGACGTGAAACAAATCCGTGAAACAATGCTGAAATAATAGCGTGAAATAATTAAATTACGACACAAAACTCACAGAGCGACTTTTGTTTTCTTCTGCAATACTTCCTGTATACGTCACGTGATAACAACGGCAGGTGAATTATGGGAAATGGAGTTCAAAGGGCTTTTCAGCAGGAAACAGCGGTCAATAACAGGCTGGAGGAGCAAACTGCTGCACCTGCTAGCTTTTATTCTTTTAAACTTCTATAAGCAGGAGTATGTCTTCAGAAATAGTTGGACATGGTCACTTTTATTACATTTTTAACATTTTTTTTTCTTTCTCATTGTCCAGGTAGAATGGATGCCATTTATCAGGATGGTTATTATCAAATCCTTGACCAGGACAGCTCCCCATATAAAGTGACCTACAGAAATACAGAAAGCGTAAGTTACTGCGTTTTTACATTTTTATATTGGTTTGTTTAATATGATATAAATGCATAGTTTTCTAGCTTTGTACATTTTATTGCAGATGGATTATTACACAAATGAGGACTCCACTACGAAGAGGTAGGCTGGTTGCACACTGTTAAACTTTGTTGCTCTGTGCTTAGAGTATATTTACCTACCTTTCCAGTCCACCCAGGGCTAGAGTGAGCCGCCCTGGTCCCAACCCAGACAGAGTGAAGCGGGTTGTATCCTGTAAGAGGAAGACCCATCATCTGACAGCAGTTCGGAAGAAGGCATCCGGACCAGGGAAGCCTAATGCCACTGCAAACAAGGAGAACCATCTGAGGCTTAAGACAGACATGGAGCAAGGAATATTTACCATGGATCCGTGGGATTTGTCACAGGATAAACACAGAACTGGAAGAACTGGTCCTGAGCTGCCTGATTACAGTTTGCTCTCAGAGGTTGGCAAACCCACTACTTTTTGCACTGTAGTAAAGTTGTGTCTGTTTTGTTGAATAGTTTGCGTTATGTTTCTAGATTAGTAGAGATCACAGCTCCATGATTAATGTTCTGTTCGGGAGAAACCTACGACTCAAAGTGGCTTTCACGTTATGGAATAGAAATGTGGGAGAGCTGCTTACATATTTCCTGAGGTACAACTTTTATAACATAGGTTTGAAATCTAAAGCAATAGTTCTGCTTTAATAAGACTGTACTTTTTAAATTCTTTCTACAGAATACAAGATTTTGGAGTATTTGTTGACTTTCTCCCAGTGATAACCAAAAGGTAGCAGCAACTTGCACATTTACAGAGCAATGCTGACTTTTGCATACTTACTGTATCATAAATCTTACTTGCAGTATATCTGGGGACTCACTGGCAGTTTCTATTGGCTGTTGTGTTGACCTCTTTCCATTGGTTAAGAAAATCCTCTCTAATCCTTACGAAGAGTGAGTATATTATTATGTACGACCACAAAACATTCCAAAATATGATTCCTTTGTAATTATCACCTCTTATTATTATTTACTGTTTAAGTTGACTGTAAAGCCGAGTGTAGCAGCTGGGATTTGGAGTTAAACAATTTGAAAAAACCTAATATATTTGTGTACACAGAGTAAATTGACATAACTGTGACCTTGACAGATATATTATAGTTGGTTTAAAGTGGATACATTCGGTTCTGAAAAACTGGTGGGAGGAGCTAAGAGAAAGTGGACTCAGTGGATGCACTAAAACGCCATTGGATAAGTAAGTAATTGTGATTTGTGAAAGCAATACACTAAATTGTGTTACAATCATAGTAAAATGGACAGTTTTCTTTGGCAGGAATTTTCAGATCTTTAACCAACAGTTATTAGAGCTCTGGCATCAGGAGCCTCAATTAAAATCTGTGCCAGGATCAGCTGGAGACTTGGCAATGGTTTGTGTTGTATTTACAAACTCTATTTTATTTAAAACAATTCAACACCGGTTTAACTTTAGTAGGTTTTTCTACCACAGGTCATTGATTCATTCGTTTCACAATTACCATGGTAACAATGAAGACGACTGACAAGATATACAAGATATCCAAGCTTTTGAATTGTAGCCGGACAATGTGCAATTTCTAGATATGAATGTATTCCTATTACAAATCATGTGCAATTTTAAGGGGATAGTTCGGGTTTTTTGATGTGAATCTGTATGGCGTCCCCTTCAGCAGTGTCGTGCATTAACACTGACTTATCGCTGACAGTGCTATTTTCTCTCGAGTCGTATCACTGCGCGCTTATTATTATGATTAGCCTGTTCACTTGTAAGTGGCAATGTTTACAAGTGAACTGGCTAATAATAATAATATGCGCGCAGTGATACGACTCGAGAGAAAATAACACCAAGCGATTACGACTTCTGAATTTTTCAGGTGCAACTGTTTTGTGACGCAAATATATAACTTTTTGGACAAATACTGTTTGAGAAGAAAAACAAGCTTTATTAATTGTACCCCGCTAACTTGCTGGAACTACTTTCGTCAGCTCCAGAACCGGGGCAGAACTCGGCTCAGAGGACACTGTCAGGGGTAAGCCAGTGTTAATGCACGACACTGCTGAAGGAGACGCCATACAGATTCACATCAAAAAACCCGAACTATCCCTTTAATAACTTAATAAATATTTGTATTTTTTTTCAACTACTGTTATTTGTTCATGTAATATTAAACCGTTGTTATAAGAAATCCACAATATGACATCACCGAATCTGCAGCTATGCATGCCAAAATGAATCTCTGAGATTTGAGTTAAATCATGTTAGCTGGTCTGGACTTCAGACTCGTTGAAGCCTGTGTGATTGAAGCGGTGGTAAGATGGTGAGATACGGCCCTCCCGCTCTGCTCCTATCAGTGCATTTACATGATTTATCGGGAGGAGGCGCAGATAAGCAGCTGATTGTATCTGTCTGTTGTGTTGTGACCCTGAGTCTGAAGTCCAGCTGTGACGGGACACCACACAATCACACACAAACTATCAGGCATTTCAGTCAGCGCTCTAGTAGTTAATACACAGTGAGAAGGCATCTACACTACTTCTACAGAGTCATTCCTAATACATGTGGCCCCATACCAGGTAAACATTATATTTTGTTCTTTAATATATCTTTTTTTTTCAATAAGAGGATAAGACTGCAAAATGTAAATATGCTGTGTATTGTTTTGTGCTGACAGAGTAAAAAGATGAAGTCCTTGTGGTTGCTGGCAGTCCTGCAGCTGATGTTTGTTGTAAATGGAGTCGACATGGAGCATCTCAAAGCAGACAACCTGAATATACTTCCTCCAGAACAACACAATCAAGTGTTAAATCAGGGCATGAAAGGTAACGCAGATATTTAATAATCATAATAAATAATACAGTTAAATTCTATGGAAGATATGGTCTGTATTTTTAGATTGCTCTACTGGTCATTCATCATCAAAAAATGATTTGTTGTGGTAACAGTAAACATGTAATATAAAAATTAAAGGTGAACTCTGCAACTTCTCCGGTGAATGGTCCGAAATGTTATTGCTTTCCCTGGAATGTTCCAACATACGTCTAGCATTTATTCATTACGGGTATTTCTGTTGCTCAAAAATGCAATAATTCCTTCTGTGAATAGGGCCGCCTCTCCACAGATCTGAATTGTAACGTAGCGTAGTGCTTTAACCTTCTTGTTTCCATCGTGATAGATAGGACTAATATACAGCTCTGGAAAAAAATAAGAGACCGCTGCAAAATTATCAGTTTTTCTGATTTTACTACATATAGGTATGTGTTTGGGCAAAAGGAACATTTTTGTTGTGAGTCTATAAACTACTGACAACATTTCCTCCAAATTCCAAATAAAAATATTATCGTTTAGAGCATTTATTTGCAGAAAATGACAAATGGTCAAAATAACAAAAACGATACATGTTTTCAGACCTCAAACAATGCAAAGAAACAACATCAAATTCATTTTAAAACAACATAATACTAATGTTTACACTTAAGAAGAGTCCAAAAATCAATATTTGGTGCAATATTTTGGTAGTTCAGCTTTGTGTTTGTGTTGGAATTCAACAGACGCTGGAATGGAATGGCTGAAATACATGTAGTGATGCTGATTTCAGAAAAAAATGCAGTGGTCTCTTATTTTTTTCCAGAGCTGTATATGGTGGAACATTCTAGACAAAGCAATAACATTTCCATGGAAACAAGCAGGTGGCGGACCCTCCACTAGAAACCTTACACAATGCACCTTTGAGTTAGTAAAATGTCAATACAAGAAAGTTTTGGATGTGCATGGATTGATTTAATTAAATAATTAAAATTATTAAATTTAATGAAAATAAAAACAAATCACTGACTATTAAAATGTTTTTGATCCCTCTAAGGCTTTATCTTATCTGAGGTTGCTGTGCCCTGGTTACAGTATGAGCTGGGGCATCACCATTATACATTCGTGCTTATGTGTGATTATGTTCTATTATGTCATCTACGCTACAGCTAAGTCAACATTTGTAATCATCTGGCTTCAAATCAAGTTCAGACAATGTTTAACTGGGAGCGTAATGACATTTATAGGAACTGATAGCAGAATAAAATAACCTACCAATCATGGACATGCTCCTGATTAGACCTGTACGATAATAATAATTATTATATACACACACAGTAATTGCTTAAAGGTGCACTGCATAACTTTTCAGTTTGGGGGTCTGCTACCATGGAGATACTATTTCTTTGCCTGTAATGTTTCACAATATGGTATCAAACTTATGTAACATGCAACTAAAAACCTGCATTCTGACTGTGAGTGGGGTCACCTGTTCACACATCCTGCTTGTTTCTACGGAGATTGAAAGGTTTAATGCTATACTTTGGAATATTTAAGCTAAAGCAATAACATCTCCATGGAGACAAGTAAATGGCGGAACCTCTACTAGCGTAGTTAAGAAAGTGTTGCATTTTTTTATTTATTTATTGAAGTTTTGGGGTTTTTAACAATATTGTGCATTTCAAATACTTTTGGGGGGATAATTCTGCTTTATGGTTAGATTTCAGTATTACCGTTCATTGTCTATATGGCTCTGGAAAAAATAAGAGACCACTGCATTTTTTTCTGAAATCAGCATCTCTACATGTATTACAGCCATTCCATTCCAGCGTCTGTTGAATTCCAACACAAACACAAAGCTGAGCTACTTCAGTTCTTGCACCAGGAGTGGAATAAAATCACCCAAGAACAATGTGAAAGACTTGTGGAGAGCATGCCAAGACGCATGAAAGCTGTGATTAAAAATAAGGGTTATTGCCCCAAATATTGATTTCTGAACTCTTGTTAAGTGTAAACATTAGTATTATGTTGTTTTAAAATGAATTTGATCTTGTTTCTTTGCATTGTTTGAGGTCTGAAAACATGTATCTTTTTTGTTATTTTGATCATTTGTCATTTTCTGCAAATAAATGCTCTAAACGATAATATTTTATTTGGATTTTGGGGGAAATGTTGTCAGTAGTTTATAGACTCAAACAAAAATGTTCATTTTGCCCATACACATACCTATAAGTGGTAAAATCAGAAAAACTAAACATTTTGCAGTGGTCTCTTTTTTTCCAGAGCTGTATACTTGTAATCATGACAGGTCTATTCCTTATTGTTGGTTTCTCTCCAGTGTTGCCTAGAGACTGCCACGAGATGCTCCTGACGTCTTCGGGGATGGCCAGAGATGGAGTATACCTCATTCAGCCTGGGGACGCTCCCATTGTGGCCTACTGTGCCATGGCGGAGGGCGGGTGGACAGTGGTGCAGCACATCACTGTCAACAGCACTGTAAATTTCGACTGCACTTGGGTCGAGTACAAGCACGGGTTTGGGGACGTCACCGGGGATCACTGGCTGGGGAATGAATACCTCCACCAGCTCACAAAAGGCCCTGGGCGATACAAATTGGGAATAAAGTTGGTGGACAAAGACGCCGTCACCAAAACAGGAGAGTACGACCCGGTTCTGGTGGAAGATGAAGCTGCAGGATTTCGACTGAGGCTGGGTCTGTTCCAGGGGACGGCTGTGGATGCGCTGACCCTGGATACAGAGAACTATCTCCATGACAACCAGAGATTCACCACTAAGGACAGGGACAATGACAACTACTTTCAAAACTGTGCCAAGCTGGAGTTTCAGGGCGTAGCAGGAGGGGGCTGGTGGTACGATGCCTGTGCCGGAGCAAACCTCAACCGCAGAAATGTGATATACTGGCAGAAGGACTGTAACAAGGAGCGCATGTGCAAGTACGCCTGGATGATGGTGAAGCCCTCAGACACATTCAAACTGGTGCAGGGAGCAGACTGCAAGAAGGATGAGCTGTGAGGACATTACAAGTACAGCTGGCTTCAAATCACTAACTTAATGTAGTGGTTGAACTACACCTGCTTAGCTTTGGATCAGTGCAATTCTGTCAAGCATTTTTAGTTTTATAAAAAATATTGAACACTAAAAATAAAATCATATATGAGGGAACAAAACTTAGGTGTGATCCTGCAACAGAATTTCATAGTTTGCCACATTTTATTCTGAAAAGCATGGGCATGGTCACAGAATATGAAACACTGATTAGAAATATAAAACTTACGTTTAGTTTCAGCTCTAGATTTTACAGCAAAGTCAATGCACAGAAAGCAAAGCGTTGTTTTCATTCACACTAGAAGTATCACAGTTTGCTATCAACACTTATTTGTCAACAGTGAGAGTTAGGACCGTCTGACAGATACAGAATTATGAGAGAAAGCAAGTTACAGATCTCCTACAAGTGCAAAATGGTCAGCAAAACGGAACACAAAATGTGGGAAAGGCAATATCCTGATGATGGAGAGCAAAATACAGTACTGTATATGATGAAGTGGTGTTCAGTGCAGGAAATAGTATGGACCTCATTTGAACACTAGTACAGAGAGGTGGCAGGAAATGAGAGATTCTCAAAGCTGTGTTTTGATTAATGACACATTGGCACATACATCAAGGCTTTGATTTTCAAGTTACAATCTGGACTTTACAAGCAGACCCCAACAGCACTGTACAACACGAAGTAGCCCTTTAACAGAAAAAAAAAAAACTCCCCAAAACACTGATTACTACACATCTGCCTCATTTTGACGTTCATCCAGTTTAACACATACTCACAAATCACACACTGTAGCTGTATTTTGCCATTGAGTTTTACTTATTTACTATCATACACATTTCTCTGTACTGAATGAGATGATGTAATCCCTCATTCATCCAGGAGTGGTAGAGAAGGTTCCAACAGTGGTCATCTGGACAAACAAAAAAACAAAAAAAACAGTGTCCAGATACCACCTCTAAAACCTTCTCTACTCAACTCAAACTCCAAAAAATTGAGTTGTGGGTCTTTTGAACACAGATTTCAGAAATGATCATTTTTAGTCCCACTTTCGAGGTGAGAACAACTGTTGTAAGAATACTGTTTTACTTAGTATACAGTGTATTATTTAAAGCACTCAGCAACACAAAGACTATACCTAGTGTAGCCTGTAGGGGTCACATTGATTAAAAAAAACAAAAAACAAACAGTGATCACATCAATTTGGAGCTGACCACTGGGTTCTGTCCATACCAGTACAGCTTCTCCTCGATCCTCTTCTTCTTCCACTGACAGAGCAAGAGCATGCGAAAAGTCTTCTGAAAGGTCTTATTACAGAGAGCGTAGCACATGGGGTTAACGGTGCTGTTGACGTAGCACAGCCAGTATCCTAAATGCCACAGGGACAGAGGGATGCAGTCTGAACAGAAGGTAGAAATGAGCACCATAATATTGTACGGCGTCCATGTTAGGATGAAAGCTAACAAGATGGCGCTAAGAGTCTGTGCGGCCTTTTTCTCCTTGATCAGCACCATCCTTTTCCTCTTCGTGATCTGATTCTTGAGAGACGAATCTGCAGGTTTCGACGTAGATGAGGTGGACGGTGCGCTTACGGATTCCGCCGAACTGAAATTCAACGGCGTTTTGGACTCGCCGTTTTTGCTCTGAGCCTGCCCGTTGTCCTTGGCGACGGGCTTGAACTTGTACGACACGCATTTGCCGCTCTTTTGCGAGTTGCTCTTTGGCGGCGTTTGGAAGTAGCTGTCCTCGTCGTAGCTGCTCAGTTGCTCGTTTTCGTCTTTTGTCTTTCCCGCTTCGCACGTCTGATTCCTGAACGTGGACTGGAATCCTTTGGGAGACGTAGGCCTTTCTTCATCCTCCGAGGACGCGTAGCTGTTAAAGGAAGTCTGTGCTCCGGCTTTGGACCACTCATCGTTGGTTGTAGCGGTGGATTTGACGACGTTACCTCTGCTTGATGACGACCACGAGGCTTGATTTCGGTCATGTGGTGTTGATCTGAGTTTGCAGCTAAAGCAAGATCTTATTATTGTCTTCTGCGGCTGGTTAACGCTATGATCAGTTGGATAAGATGTCCCCTGAAGCTCGGCTAAGTCTTTGGTCCTTTTTTCCGTTTCTTTGTAGATCCGGCAGTAGAGAATGGTCATGACCGATACTGGGATGTAGAAAGCTGCAATGGCTGTCCCAAATGTTATGACGGGTTCAGAGAAAAACTGAATCTGGCATTGTCTCTCAGGTACAGTCCTCTTTCCGACAAAATACTGCCAGCAGAGGATTGGTGGGGCCCATAGAATTAACGATACCAGCCAGGCTAACCCAATCATAACCCCTGCCCTTTTGGGAGTCCTTTTGGCTCGGTAGGTCAAAGGTCGTGTAATGGAAAAGTATCTATCAAAACTGATCACTAGTAGGTTCATGACGGATGCGTTACTTGCCACGTAATCCAACGCCAACCAAAGATCGCAAGCAAGGTTCCCCAACGCCCAGTATCCCATTAGAATATACGAAGTGTACAAGTTCATCGAGAAAACTCCAATGATGAGATCAGCAGCTGCTAAACTCAACAGGTAATAATTGTTGACCGTCTTTAGTTGGCTGTTGACTTTAAAGGACAGCATGACCAGGACGTTCCCCACTATAGTGATGAGGCTCACTATGGCAGAGACGGTCGCTATGGTGATGACCTCCCACAGACTGTGCGTGACCAGCTGGACGTCCGTGGTCCGGTTGACAGAGGAGTTCTGCGGGCCGTCTCCCTCCATGGTGCAGTTACTTTTGAAGCTCACATAAGAAAAGATGGGTGGGTCTCAGCCTTTTCAGCAGGAGATCTGTGAAAGAGGGGAAAGATGTGTTAAGACATGCCCAAAACCAGCAGATGGCGACATTTCTGCATCAGGGTCGTACTGAAGCTCCATAATACCAAGACAAACACAATAATTGACAAGTTTTAAGTATTACTGTAGTCCCACTTTACTGCATCTCACCTTTTTATATATTCTCCTATACTGAAATATTTGTCATATGCAGGATCAACACAAGGTCAACAATGCAATGAAATGCTTAGGATCACATCAACCCGTTGAGTCGCTATGATAGTTGAGAAGTACTAATAGCGTGCAATAAAAATACAAGGGGAAAAAGTAAACAACACAATAAAAAATATGTAATAAAATATAATAAAATACAAAGGTACAGGTAGGATTAAATAAGGTGTAAGTAGAGTATTTCACAGGTGGTAATACTGCTCAAATTAATTTCGTATTGCACATAATAGAGTAATATTGCATTTAACGGACCGTATTACTTATAATGTTGTTTCCTCACCAACAACATACCTGAAAACTAACACTAAAATGATGATAAAAGCACAAGGTGGAACAAAGTATTCTGAGCTTTGAAGATGTAAACAAACTAATAAACCAGATGAACTCTAACATGTATGCAAATGAAACAAAACAGAACTCCAGGTATGTGTTTGACAGCATTTTAACATGTCTTAAAGCTCACAAGAGTTAATTTTGTGTAACATAGGACATTTAAATATTTAATATGGCTGCTATGACTCATATTTCTGATCTAAAACCCTGATTAGAAGTACATTTTTGTTACGAAGGAGCCCCATTATCCATATAATTAGAATAACAAAACAATACACTTGCCCTGTAGAGCCACAGCTCATTTGTATTAGTCTTTTATACGCTCCAAAAAATATAATTGAGCAATTCTCTTTGAGTGGTTCGCACAATTAGATTAAGCACATGTGAGTATACCAATACGGAGAGGTTTGGGCTGACTCCTCAAACATCTGTGGCATGCTGCAAAAAAACCAGCCCATGACATCATTTTTATTCACTTCAACTGTCGGCTTTAAACAGCATTTTAGTGTTCAACTTTGTATTTATATCTAAAAGAGTCAGAACGTATCCAAACTATCAATAACCAAACACAGTACATAAAAAAATCATTACACAAGAGATTACAGATGGGGTCTAAGAGAATATTTGACATGTTTAAAGGGCCCTTATAATGTTATTTTTTTTTAAATCTCTGTTTAAATCTCTGTTACAAGATTTGTTTGGTTTCATTCGCACATGTTTAACACACAAACCCTGCATATTTAGGATGAGTTCTTCTCTCAAACAGAAAACACTCTTCCACATTGTGATGTCAGAGTGCTCCACTGTGTTTTTAAACTTCATTCACCTTCCCTGGAATCATTAGAATGATTTCAGCTCTGGAATTGATCATTTCTACTGAACTGAAGGCAAATCGTAGCTGCTAACTAGCTCTTCATGACATTTTACATTTTGAGCTGTGGAGAAATAGACAGACTAATAATGCGGGGTTACTCAACCATGTGTGAATGAAACAAAACACGACTAACAACATTATATCATGGTTTAAAGTTCACAAGAGTCAATTTTGCGTAATATAGGACCTTGAGAGTATCTGTGTCCCACATTGAATTTGTCAGACAAATATCATTTTAGCTTCTGCTGTGAATAAATCATTTGAACAGCAATGCCCTGGGGAAACGTACTACCAAGTAACTCAACTACTGCTGAAGAACAAGATGGGATTGAGATCTGAACAAAACGCTGATTAAAATATGACACACCCTTGCCTCAGATTACACTGGATAAATAGTGTAGTATACAATAAGTAATACCTCATGTGTACTTGGTGTTCCATTTCTACTACTCCTCACAATCCAAATCAGTATGGATCGATCACAATAGCAATTTCCTGAAAATAAACACACAAACTATATTGAAAAATAAGTCAAATCTTCTAACTTTGCTCCAAACCACATGCTTTTATTTCTTGATTAAAAACACCCAAGCGCATGATTGATTAGAAATGTCTGAATCTCAATTTCAAATCTCTATACTTTATGCACAAACCTATCATATCTACACCACAGTCAAACCGGTGTGTATTTATCTATTCCATTTCTTTTGTAATTGCACAATTTCAAACTTCACTGTAACATAAATCAGCCTTTATTCAGGATCCAGCTCACCACTGTTCCACACCATGAGTCGGGATAACAAGTTTTCGGGGCCTGCTTCACTGTTCCCAAAAAGAAAACGGTTTCACCACACAAATACTTCAGTGACACCAGTATTGTAGTCAGACTCCGACCCCTCACTCCCATCAAACTACTGGGGGATTTAGAAAAGTCTTACACAGCGCTGCCTTTGATTCCAAAGTTTGAATGTTCCAAAGTTACAATCTACAAGTAAAATAGTTGGAAGAAAACACATGGAAATCTATGTAAATAAATATATACTCATTTTCAGTCTGATTGGCAAAAGGAGAAATTCAATTTGTCAACAGGACAAAAGTTTATCTGTTTTTTCGTCCAGTTAACAAATTGAATTTCTTCTTTTGCCATGGATTCTACTTGGACGACTGAGGGATTCTACACACATCTTTCAGTCTGATTGTATGAAAAGCTTACAGTTCAACAAAAAAGATCAAAGATTTTAAATCATTTTCCAGCTTTGTTTAAATTACTCCTTGAAGACTTCCCTTATCTCTTATACTTATCTCTCCAGTCATCAATGCAAAGGTTTCAAAGAACTAAATTAGTTTATTGAGGTTTTTCCTAATCACTTGTGTCTTTAAAGGTGCACTATGTAGCTTTTCTATTAAGGGTATGTTTTCTGCAGTGGAGATGTTATTCAGACCTGGACTGGTAATTGGGCATCCCGGGCATTTTCCCGGTGGGCCGACAGTCCTAGGGGCCGATGCCCTTCTTTTTTTTTTTTTTTTTTAGAGACTGGCCCACAATTTAGGATTGAACCAGGACTAAACCAGGTCTGAACCAGGATCAGGATTAATGCAGGACTAAACCAGGACTAATCAGGTCTAAATCAGGACTAAATCAGGTCTGAACCAGGACTAAGCCAGGACTAAATCAGGATTAATGCAGGACTAAACCAGGACTAATCAGGTCTAAATCAGGACTAAATCAGGTCTGAACCAGGACTAAATCAGGATTGAACGAGAACTAAACCAGGACTAATCAGGTCTAAATCAGGACTAAATCAGGTCTGAACCAGGACTAAATCAGGATTAATGCAGGACTAAACCAGGACTAATCAGGTCTAAATCAGGACTAAATCAGGTCTGAACCAGGACTAAACCAGGACTAAATCAGGATTAATGCAGGACTAAACCAGGACTAATCAGGTCTAAATCAGGACTAAATCAGGTCTGAACCAGGACTAAACCAGGACTAAATCAGGATTAATGCAGGACTAAACCAGGACTAATCAGGTCTAAATCAGGACTAAATCAGGTCTGAACCAGGACTAAACCAGGATTAATGCAGGACTAAACCAGGACTAATCAGGTCTAAATCAGGACTAAATCAGGTCTGAACCAGGACTAAACCAGGACTAAATCAGGATTAATGCAGGACTAAACCAGGACTAATCAGGTCTAAATCAGGACTAAATCAGGTCTGAACCAGGACTAAACCAGGACTAAATCAGGATTAATGCAGGACTAAACCAGGACTAATCAGGTCTAAATCAGGACTAAATCAGGTCTGAACCAGGACTAAACCAGGACTAAATCAGGATTAATGCAGGACTAAACCAGGACTAATCAGGTC
Source organism: Paratrypauchen microcephalus (assembly GCA_036785185.1). Lineage (NCBI taxonomy): Eukaryota > Metazoa > Chordata > Actinopteri > Gobiiformes > Gobiidae > Paratrypauchen > Paratrypauchen microcephalus. Next base: position 12,483,118 of record JAVJIX010000010.1, on the reverse strand, counting down.
TAAATCAGGACTAAATCAGGTTTGAACCAGGACTAAACCAGGACTAATTATGAGGGGCCGGTCTAAGCCAAAAATGCCAGGGCCATTTCTTTGTCCCAGTCCAGACCTGATGTTATTGCTTTGCCTGGAATATTCCACATTCCACATGTAATGGTGATTGCCTCTGCACAGATCTGACTTGTCTCCATGGAGATATGCAAGTTTAATGCCATACTGTGCAAGATTCCAGGCACAGTAATAACTTCTTTACATTCAGGCATAAAATGTGGTGGCCTGAGCTCAGACATTAGACTTAGATTTAGACTTTAGACAAACTTTATTGATCCACAAGGGAAATTGTTTTAGTTGTTATTCATCATTCAGCATTAGATGTGAGTGGCACGCCCAAAACATTCCCGTCACCACAGGGGTCCCTCTACTACACCTGGGTCTTCCTTTTTCCTGACGCACACAATGGTATTTCAGATCTTACCAAGCATGATCACATGACTTTAGAAAAAAGAAAAAAACAAATAATTCATTTAGTGGAATGTTGGTAACAGAAGCCAACAACACGAGAGGCTTTCAAACACATTCTCGCCCAATTGTGGAGTGTGACTCTAAAATGTCCCCATAATAATGAAATAATCATTGGTGAGGCTTATTCTGGTCTCGAACATGACCACAAGAATAAACTTCTACACTCTGACCTTTCTCTGTAGAACAACACAAGGCACTAACAACCCCTCAGCTCAACCTCAGCTGCATTTTACACAGAAACTGAGGTGCTGCTGCTAAACATGAGCTCTTCGTCTATAAATAGAGGATCGTTGTGACTTGTTTTGTGGACTTCCGATGATTGGACATGACGCAGACGGATTTGAGATGTCGTCTAGATGAAAGAAAAGGAAAAAGAAAGTCTGGGGAAGCTACTGCTGGATTCTTGAAGCGGATAAAACTAAAAGCTACAAATATTACCCGCATGAATCATTATTTTCTTTCAGATTAAGTGTCACATCTGACTTTTCTGATGGAGGGTCCCTGACTTGTTTACCTGAAATGTTCCACAGTATAACATTAAGCTTACTTATCTGATATTTCCTCAATTTTAGGTGTTTTAAGTCCTCAAAAAGAACTTAATAAATATGTATTCTTACTGTGATAAGGCTTACCTCACTACAGATCTGATTGACCTGATCACCAGCTTGTTTCCATGGAGATACTGTCAGATTCCAGGCAAAGCAATGACATCTCCATGGAGACAAACCGGTGGCCAGAAAAGTTACGCAATTCACCTTTAAATTCAGAACAGGAATTGCGTTGCCAACAAGTGTCCTTTACATTTTGGCTGCCGTCACAGATCCGCCAGGCTTCTGAAATATCGTGTTAACATTATGCATAAGTAATGGCCAGTGATCCAACAATTAACTACAGAAGAGAAGGGATGAAATGGGAGTTTGGGAGTGCAGAGGAGGACACGACTGGGCCACTGACTCCCCTGGCATCCACACACACAGACACATAACCTTTCTCCTCAGTTTTCCCCCCACACAGCACAAATAAAAGAGTGTGCATTTGTGCGTTTGTGAGGAGGAGAGATGAGATGGAAGCAAAGGCCATTTCGCACTGACGTTTTCTGATGTGCAAATGAGTCCGGAGTCGCTGTGGCTATACAAGTGCACGGTGGGACCTTGAGTTAACCCGCTGACCCGTGTTTGAGGTGCCGGCGTCTGAGGGATTTGGGTCAATATGCGATTCTCCAAACATCCTTTCAGTCAGTTGTAGGAGGAGTGCACGAGAATCTGATTTGCATTGTCAAGTTGAATAATTCAGGGGTGTGAAGAGCTAATGTTGGTGGTCTACAGCAAATTTGTCCTTTGATAAAATGATCATTAAAATCAGATTATGATGTGCTGGGCTAGTGCAGTCTGAGCAGCTGCCAAAGGGAACATGCAGTCGCCACTAAGCCAATTGGAAAGCTTAGTGGTTGTTTTTGAGATAAGGACTGCATTGGGAAATTGAATAGCTATAGTTGTTTTAGTTGTTTTAGTTCAGGGGTAAAGTCTTTCTTCATTTGCTAACCAAAAAATATATATTTTAGCTGCACAGAAATCTCCAGTGGAATTCTATAAAGCTAAAGATGTCTTTATTTTTTATGTATCTCCTTGGAAATGTTATGCTTTTATAGAATGTTCCACAGTATAGACTAAACCTATCTATCACAAGGGAGACAGCAAGGTTATAGCAGTATGGTACTTTACAATTCAGATCTGTGGAGAGTCGTCCCTATTCACAGAAGGAATTAGTGTATTTCTGAGCAAACACCTGTAATGAATAAATGCTAGATGAATATGTTTAATGTCATATCATGGAAAATTCCAGGTAAGTTACTTGTTATCACAGTACGAATCATATTGGAGAATTATTTTGCATGATTGGAGCTCCTAATTTAGTTGATTTGATGATAATTCCTACTTAACTCACTGTTATTAAATCATTTTTGTGCAGTGCTGGATCAAATTGACCAAAGATAATGTCTTTGTGAACACTGCTTATTTACACCTACCCGTTGATCCTCCAGCCAAGTATCTTCTATTTGTTAATGAAGTGTCAGCACAGTCTAAAACAGAAAATATCACGAGCGCACGTATGAGTCTGACCTTTCTCCGAGACCTGCTAAAATTCTCACAAACAAATCTGGGGGGTCTAATTACAAATGACTCTGGACAAATTGCTTCTGTAGTTGGCGAGCACTTTTCATTTCCGCTCCCTGTAACACCTCGCTAATTCTGGGGGCACTGGGGTGGACTTGTTAAAATCATGCTTCGCTGCTTAATCCTGGGCTGTGTTGATAGTTCCACTTAATCAAAGGGAGGAGCAAAGAGGTCCTGTCTTTGAGGAAAAATATTGATTGGGCTTTTGCAGGGCTTTTGTTTATTTATTTTTTTTATTTTAAGAAAGTGCACTGAAGTTAATCGAGGAGCATGGATTTGAATGGCTGTAATGCAAAATGAATGTACAGTATAGTGCTCTACAGTATGCAAGATTTCTATAATAAGCATGGCATAGAACACATGGCCACAGCACGCCCTCTGTTGCCTTCATTATGGTAAAAGGAGACATTAAATATACATGACAAGCCTTCTCAGACACACTCGCATGATTCTGTTCTCAAAACCAGGTCATGGCTCCATTATTATATATAGACACTAACATTATAAAGCAAAACAAACTCACAATATGTAAATAGACCTACACTTCAGTTCTCCAGATGTCAAAATCGTGCCTTGCCCCGTAGCTTCCATCTCCCGTTGAGAGCAAAGTTCACGGTTAATCCCTTTGTTTTGCCATGGGAAGCCTGGGGTCAAGTGTATCGCCGGGGATCAGGTACGCAGAGGGATGCGCGGGGAGGGGGTGAGATCCCGCTGACTCGTGCGCGCCACAGGAGAATGAGAGAAGCGCTTCCTTTGCAAAAATATATATATATTAAAAAAAATTGAACAAATATTTTTTTTTAAAAGCTATCCACTATCCGTTCTCTGATCCCAAAACGATCCTCAAGTATCCATAAGTTGATTCCTTCTTTAGTCTGTGAGAGGAGCTGAACTTTGTGTCATTCCGAGATGCTATTGCTGAAGTTGAGGTGGAATGAATGAAAGTGAGAGGCTGCTCCCGCTGCACCTAGTACGGACACACACAGATGTAGCTGACGTTGGCTCGGGGCTGGGAGGAGGAGGAGGAGGAGGAGGAGGAGAAATTCCCATAAGGGCTGAGTGGTTCATCATGTTTCGGGACAGTGAGCATGCTGCTTCAGACCAGAGTGTGAGGGGAGGAAAGGCAAAAGAGGAGGAGGAGAAGATAGCGGGGGAGAGGTGTGGTTCACAAACTGGGGGCAGCTTCTATCGGGCTTCTCACTGGAGCTAGTGTCAATTAGAGCCAGTGTTTTTCAAGTTTTGGTCATTTTTTTGTGGAGCTACAGCTGGGTATGATTTTATCCTGGATTAGACCTGCTAAATCCAGGATTAAACATGGTTTAAACCTGGTCTTGATCTGATTTAAATGTGGCTTTATCTTGAATTTGTCCTGGTTTAGACATGGTTTATTACTGGTTTTGACTTGGGTTGGACCTGGTTTGGTTTAGTTTAGTCCTATCCTAGGCTATTTCTTTGTAATCGCACAATTTCATACAAGTGTCTTTTATACTTTGTTGTCTTTAATTGTTTTATTCTTAAATTATTTCCTTGTTTTTTTATTTTTGTATATTTATAATGCCAAAGCTTTTAGGGGAATGTTTTATTTTTTTCTGATGTTGATTGACGCAGTTCAGGATTAGCATGTAATTGTTTCCTGCCAAGGTAATCTTTTAATAACTCTTATCTGCAAACAACATCAGAATTGGGTTTGAATTGGGATTAAAATCGGAATTAAAACTCGACTACACCAGGACTGTACCAGGACTAGAGCAGGATCAAATCAGGTCTACACCAGGATTAATTTGAGCTCAAACTGTGGTCTTGACTTAATTCTGATTTAGTTCTTATTTATTCCTTGTGTAGTCCTGGTTTACATGTGGTTTGGTCATTTTATGTGTCAGTATCTATCAATCTCACTTCAAATTTATTTAGTCTTCCTTAAAGCTCCTGTATTACGTAAAATTAACTCTTGTGAGCTTTAACCTTGTGATGTCACGAAGTTCAAGTCAACTGTTACCTTTTAGCGACCTTTTAAAACACAGTGGAGCACTTCCTGTATTAAGATATGACATCACAAGGTGGAACAGGAGTATTTTCTGTTTGAGAGAAGCCTAAATATGCAGAGTTTGCGTGTAAAAAAAATCACAACTCCTGGTATGTTTTTGATGAGGAAACAACATTATAACATCAGAATTGGCCTCATTTCCCACTTTACTCCAGAGCACTTTTTCTTGTAACTTTATGAGACTTTTGTGAGTAAATAAAAAAGCTTACACATCACTACATTACCTTCAGCGTCCCATCCTTTGTCCCGGGGGAGGCTCTGAGCTGCACCTCTTCTTTATCACAGCCCGGTCTCTCAGTGTTTACGCAGAGGAGGATGCTACAGCGCTATCAGCATCTGTGGAGCGTACAAACAACAGTCATGGCTCTGTGCTCGTGTGGGACAATGCAGAGTGACATGGCTGGGGCAGATAAGAACAGCTTGCAGTTTCTCGCTGGGACCTTTCAGTTTGTTTGTGCACAGAAACAACATGTTTCATCATGTTTCAGTGGGGAATTATGGGTCTGGCGTTGACACACTGTCCGGGACGGTGTTAACTTCTTCTATGGTTTAATCCGGACGATGGATGATTCTGTTAAGGAGCCAAATAGATTAGCCTACATATATGAGCTAACAGGAAGAAAATTATGGTTAATGACATATTTCCCTAAAGCCCAAATTATTTATTACCTATGTTTATTTAGAGTCAGCATGTGGACTAGTACAGCAAAAAATGAGAATGAAGTAGCTAGAAAAATGTGTGTTTTCAGGTGGGGTTTCAGTGTTTCTCACAGGTTTATTTTGGTATTATGGAGGCAGAAAAATCCTTGATTTTTGTGTGTTTGTGTAAATATGTCACTTACAACTCTGGAAAAAAAATAAGAGACCACTGCATTTTTTTCTGAAATCAGCATCTCTACATGTATTACAGCCATTCCATTCCAGCGTCTGTTGAATTCCAACACAAATGCAAAGCTGAGCTACTTCACTTCTTGCACCAGGAGTGGAATAAAGTCACCCAAGAACATAAACATTAGTGTTATCTTGTTTTAAAATGAATTTGATCTTGTTTCTTTGCATCGTTTGAGGTCTGAAAACATGTATCTTTTTTGTTACTTTGACTATTTGTCATTTTCTGCAAATAAATGCTCTAAACAATAATATTTTTATTTGGAATTTGGAGGAAATGTTGTCAGTAGTTTACAGACTCAAACAAAAATGTTCCTTTTGCCCAAACACATACCTATAAGTAGTAAAATCTGAAAAATTGATAATTTTGCAGTGGTCTCAGCTGTATAGTTTCTACTAATACGTATAATTTACTCCTGTGAGCTTTTAGCCATGTTACTATTGTTACCTCATCAAAAACATACCCAGAGTTACGATCTGTTTCATTCGCACAAGTCTGAGTAACCCTTCATTATTAGTCGGTCTACATCTCAGAAGTTCAAAATGCTCTGTTCCAACGTGTGATGTCAAGCAATAGTTTTCAACAGCTACCTTTTACATTTTGTTCAGCTGAGATAGGCAAAGCTGGGGCTGAAATCATCCAAATGATTCTAGTGAAGGTGTATGAAGTTGTAAAACACAGTGGAAGACTTCCTGTATTACTGTATATGTAGAAAGACTCAAAGACAGCTATTACCCCCAAGCTGTCAGACTACTGAATCCTGGATAGTACTCTAAATAATACTGAACGCTCAATAATACTGCGCTAAACTACTTTTTGTAATGCATAATATGTTTACTGCTGCTGCTCTGTATGAATGTATCATGTATGTCACTACCTCACTGTAAACTACTGTTACCTGTGCAATAACCTGCTTCATAACCCACGTTCAATACTTATACTATACTATATAATACTATACTACTTACACCTTATTTAATCCTACCTGTTCCTTTGTACTTTATTATTTTTTATTACATATTTTTTATTATATTGTTTACTTTTTTCTCTTGTATTGTTATTGCATGCTACACTATCTTAGCAAGTCAACGGGTTCTTCTGATCCTAAGCATTTCATTGCATTGTTGACCTTGTGTTGATCTTGCATATAAACAAATAAACAATCTTGAAAAAACCTTGATCTTGAAGATATTTTGGCAATTTTTTATTTTATTTTTATTTTTTTGTAGTTTTTTTTGTCTCTTCAATCTTGTACAAAAAAAAAACAGACAGCTAAGCATTGACACATTAGACTTTGGAACAATGCTTAGTGGGTAATAGATGACTTCCCTGCCCTTTTGAGGACATTAGTCATTACAGGTCTCTCCATTCCAATGATTATGTCAGCAGGTCATAGCCGGCTGCCTATGAGATGATTGATGAGTCTTTCACTGTGATCCTTCGCACCCTGTCCCCACATTCTCACATCTTCAAAGCTCTGATCGGCTCTATTTAATGGCATTTCCAGGCAGCGGGCCAGAGGACGGACACCTGGCTCATCATTACCGTGGAAACGCTGACCCGCGCGCACATCCAACGCTCTCATCGTTTTAACATGGAGCATTCGTGCATCAACACGCTCAGAAAGCACCTTTCTGTGGCCTGGATAGTCAATGTGGCTTTGAAAGGCTCTAAATATTGATTGATTTTTTTTTTTTTTTACCAATTCATGTTATTGATCAGACAGTAAAGTCTATTAAGAATAATGATGAGCGTTACATTATTCAGCTGGTAATGAAATGAAACTGAAAATGGATCATGCTTTTATGGCTTAACAAGACCTTTGACCTTTGAGGAAAAAACTAGTATTGACACTAGATACTCATTTGAACAAGTATCAATACTCAAAAAGTCCTGTTTCCTGAATAGCTTTAGAATGACCTATATGACCTATATTACATTATGTGCAATACGAAACTCATTTGAGCAGTATTACCACCTGTGAAATACTACTACTTACACCTTATTTAATCCTACCTGTACCTTTGTATTTTATTATATTTTATTACATATTTTTTTATTATATTGTTCACTTCTTTCCCTTGTATTTTTATGGCATGCTATTAGTACTTCTTGACTATCTTAGCGAGTCAAAGGTTCTTCTGATCCTAAGCATTTCATTGCATTGTCGACCTTGTGTTATCTTGCATATGACAAATAAACAATCTTGAATCTTGAATCTTGAATTTTGAACCTTGAGCTGTATCAGAACAAGTATAAGGGCACATAGACGAGTATTACGCCCATGGACTACTGAGGGATTACACAGATATAAGACCACATGGTAATATAAAAAGTACTATTATTTAATGTTAAAAAAACACATTCTATTGTTTAAAAAGGAGTTTGTTTTGTTTTGTTTTAATTATCATCATGATATTGGAATTGGTATTGAGTATTCCATCTATTCCTTATATCAAAATATCAAAATTGAGTTTGAAATTTTAGGATCCTGACAGCACTACTGTATTAAGAATTTTCTAGTTAATTGTGTATTTATTTTTTTTTATCAATTACACCTCAATAATGGTGAAAGTAATTCATGTATTATTTTGTCAAATATTCATCATAACACATTTTTCCTCACTCTATCTGAATAATGAGGAGATTTGGCGTTCAGTATTGTCTCCTCCACAGCGTGCGAGTGTCTGAGCCCTCCCTCATTAGAGGTTTTGGCACCGCGCACCTTCCACCCGGGGACAAAGATAATCCTGATCCCACTAATGATATCTAATGATGAGAGTGGCATTCCATCGGTCAGTCAGCGTCCTCTAGGCCTGTGCACGTCCAGGTCAGCCTGTGGTCGCAGAGGGGATGAGATGCGGCGAGTTGGGGGCAGGAGGTTGGAGGTGGGGGTGGGTGCAGGACATGGGCGCAGCTAGAGATGGATTGCATCTGCCCTCGGTCCACGGGGGCTTGCTTATCTCCTGACCTAATTGTGCACCCATATGTCGGGAGAAATATCCGAGTCAACATGGGGCTGTTCCGTTTGCTCCTCACAGGCTTCCTTCAGATCAATGGCTCACTTTGTGGGGCCTTAAATCTCACTGATCTGCTGCTTCTTCTCCAGCGCGCCTGATGGAATGGGCTCGTCTGATGTTTTCGCTCTCCAAGGCTCAAATACGCAGCTAATGTTTATGGAGACATTTTTCCTCCTCCCCTGCAGGCTAGAGCACTACTCTTCTCCACATAATGAAAACACTGCCAATATAACGTAGTGTTTCAGAGGACTTACACATTGGTTTGGTGTCCCTCGGCTGCTGTAAAGACTCCCACAAGATTCTCTATAGACAAATTCAGATTTGATTTAAAGGTCCTATACCTGTATTACGAAAACTCCTGTGAGCTTTAAGACATGATATAATACTGTTAACTCATCAAAAACATATCTGGAGGTGTGCTTTGTTTCATTCACAGATGTTTGAGTAATCCTGGATTATTATGTCTACATCTCCGACATTCAAAACGTGTGTTAATCATGTGGATGAAACAGGAAACAACATTATAACGTACAGCTCTGGAAAAAAATAAGAGACCACTGCAAAATTACACTGGTCTACAAGCAAAATGCGTCTGGAACAAAAGAAGTGAATTTTTTCTTGGTTTAGGTCACTAATAAAGAAAAAGTAAGTCAGAAGTGCTGATTGGCTGTAGTTTCCAAGATATAGTATTGGATCAAAATAGGAAATTTATGCAAAATAAGGCAAAAACTGTAGTTTATCAGAAGGTACAGTGTGTCTACGAGCAATCTATCTGAAAGCCTGTCTGCACATTCCAATACATTCATGTTAATATGTCTACAGTTTTATCATATAATTATTATGTCATTAAATATCTTGAATACATTAGCTAACCAGCACATTTATCAATTGATTTTCAGTTCCTCTTATCAATATGAATGAGATTTAGCCACTTTTATCTCGGGAGCAGATCGAGTCCAAAAATTTGTAGACCAGTGTTATCAGTTTTTCCGATTTTACTACTTATAGGTAAGGAACATTTTTGTTTGAGTCTATAAACTACTGACATTTCCCCCAAATTCCAAAAAAAATTATTATCGTTTAGAGCATTTATTTGCAGAAAATGACAAATGGTGGTCAAAATAACAAAAAAAGATACATTTTTTCAGACCTCAAACAATGCAAAGAAACAAGATCAAATTCATTTTAAAACAACATAATACTAATGTTTACACTTAAGAAGAGAAATCAATATTTGGTGCAGTAATCCTTATTTTTAATCACAGCTTTCATGCGTCTTGGCATGCTCTCCACAAGTCTTTCACATTGTTCTTGGGTGACTTTATTCCACTCCTGGTGCAAGAACTGAAATAGCTCAGCTTTGTGTTTGTGTTGGAATTCAACAGACGCTGGAATGGAATGGCTGTAATACATGTAGAGATGCTGATTTCAGAAAAAAATGCAGTGGTCTCTTATTTTTTTCTAGAGCTGTAGATCAGGAAATAGAGTAATATGGACCCTTTAAATCCTTTTATTTATTCACAAGCTTTAAACCATTTAGACTGTGTGTGTATTTAATTTAGACCCTGGTCTGAAACAATGGAGCTGTAACTTTGTCTGACTCTTATTCTCAATCTGTATAGGCTCCAGACAAAGTTTTCTAATACAATATATTTCAGCTAATTTGAATTTAACACAAACAAATCTGAACCAATATAATACCTCTTCATATCCATCATTATGTTTTTATGTACATTTTCCTATAACGTACAAATCAAAGCAGGAACCACTCAAGATTTAGCTCAATTGAATTTTCTTGTCTATATTTAATATGTGTCTCTAAAAGAAAACTGTATAATTACAATGATATCTAATTACTGACCACATTACACTCTGAGAGCATCATAGCGCCACAAATCGAGTAAACATAAGCGTGACGCACTGGTCTGCTGATCTGGGTGGCACACAAGCTTTCTCTTCTTACCAACAATGCAAATTTAATGCGGCCTTGACAGAGGTAGGGATTAGGTAGGCGACTCTGATTGATCCATTATTGTGTCCCTGCGCTTTGCTCTCCTTTGAGGACACCTAACACCAGCGCCATGACACGCCTGCGTCACCACGACACCGCTCTGTCTGGGCCGGACCCAAGTTGACCCTCCAGCGTGTGTACAAAAATAGTTACCTGACCAGCCAGAACCACATACTTTAACAAAACTGTACAAAGACGAGTGGGTCTGGATCTGATTTCAGACAGTGTAGTGACAGGCGGATTAACCACTCGAGAGACGTTTGTTTGTTGACGTTGTTTATACATAAAAAAACAAAATATAGAACTGAGAAACAGCGTGAACTATTATTTATGTCAAGTAAAATAAATATATCATGTTTTGAATGTTACGAGAATTTTGGAAAGGAGATTTCATACGAATTTGAGACATACAGCTCTGGGAAAAAATAAGAGACCACTGTTTGTTTGTTTGTTTTTTAATCAGCATCTCTACATGTATTACAGCCATTCCATTCCAGCATCTGTTGAATTCCAACACAAACACAAAGCTGAGCTACTTAAGTTCTTGCACCAGGAGTGGAATAAAGTCACCCAAGAACAATGTGAAAGACTTGTGGAGAGCATGCCAAGACGCATGAAAGCTGTGATTAAAAATAAGGGTTATTGCACCAAATATTGATTTCTGAACTCTTCTTAAGTGTAAACATTAGTATTATGTTGTTTTAAAATGAATTTGATCTTCTTTCTTTTTTGTTATTTTGACCATTTGTCATTTTCTGCAAATAAATGCTCTAAACGATAATATTTGTATTGGAATTTGGGGGAAATGTTGTCAGTAGTTTATAGATTCAATCAAAAATGTTCCTTTTGCCCAAACACATACCTATAAGTAGTAAAATCTGAAAAACTGATAATTTTGCAGCAGGGACTGGCTGGCCAAGCAACAAATACACCTCATTCAACACCCATAGTCATTCCACTATATATTCAGACTAGCAGCCAGATAAAGAGCTGTTTGGGTTGAAAACTATATTGCACGTCAAAGTACACAACCCCATCTTATCAGGTCATCGAGCCGCTCCTGGTCTAAATAAGTGGACGCTAGTAAAAGTGCCAAGGCTCCAGACAAGCTCGATCAATGCTACACAGAATCTTATCAGCTGCCACCAAACTCTCCCCACAAAAATGCGTCTCTTTTCACCGGAGCTGGCCCTGGGATGACCTCAGCGGGAGGAGGACACAGCCGAACAAGAGCGAAAATAATTGATAAAGGCTGTTCAGCGCAATCTAACTCGTCTACTCTACTCATGAGTGGTGATCTGGGGAGCGCCTGTGTCTTTTTAATTACTGTAATTCTCCACCTCCTGCTGAATGCTTCCATCTGGTCCTTTAGAGGTGAATGATGGGGAATCAGTGTGGCATCCCTGAGTGAAAATGGACCAATGATGAGCATGAGCCATCTGTAGTGAGCAAACTCTGTACTCGGGCTATGTTACGTAAAACTGACTCTTGTGAGCTTTGCTAGAATGTCGTTACCTCATCATACCTGGAGTATTCACACATTAGAGTAATCCTGCATTATTAGTCTGTCTACATTTCTAAAGCTCAAAATGCTCTGTTCCAACTTGTGATGTCAGGAAGTGGATGTTTTCAAGTTGGACTTAGACTTAGACAAACTTTATTGATCCACAAGGAAAATTGTTTTGGTACTGTAGCTCACTTATCAAATATAATATATAACAGAGGGTAAAAAAAATAGAGGGAATAGCAAAAAAAGAGCAAATAGACCAGTGTCAGACGAGACATAATTATATATTTTTTAAAAAAGATAATAAATGTATATGTACAAATCAGAATTAAATAGAAAAGTAAGTAATAAGGTATAAAATACAATGTCAAATAAAATGTCGAGTTCCAGCTATACACAGTTGTAGGGAGTATTATCTATTGCGTAAGGATGAGTTTTTGTACAGTTGTATGGTGTATGGTATTGACAGCTACCATTTACCTTTTTGACAATTCCAGGTCTGCAATGATTCAAATGATTCTATATGTGAAGGCTTATGGAGTTTAAAAAACACAGTGGAGCACTTTCTGTTCCATCACAAGGTGGAACAGAGTGTTTCCTGTTTGAGAGAACAGCTCAGCCTAAATATGCAGGATTTGTGTGTTAAACATGTGAAAATATATTTTAAAAAATAAGACACCACTGCATTTTTTCTGAAATCAGCATCTCTATATGTATTACAGCCATTCCATTCCAGCGTCTGTTGAATTCCAACACAAATACAAAGCTGAGCTACTTCAGTTCTTGCACCAGGAGTGGAATAAAGTCACCCAAAAACAATGTGAAAGAGTTGTGGAGAGCATGCCAAGACACATGAAAACTGTGATTAAAAATAAGGCTTATTGCACCAAATATTGATTTCTGAACTCTTCTTAAGTGTAAACATTACTATTATGTTGTTTTAAAATGAATTTGATCTTGTTTCTTTGCATTGTTTGAGGTCTGAAAACAGGTATCTTTTCTGCTATTTTGACCATTTTGTCATTTTCTGCAAATAAATGCTCAAAGCAATAATATTTTTATTTGGAATTTGGGGGAAAATTTGTCAGTAATTTATAGACTCAAACAAAAATGTTCCTTTTGCCCAAACAGATACCTATAAGTAGTAAAATCAGAAAAAAATAATAATTTTGCAGTGGTCTCTTATTTTTTTTTCAGAGTTCTAGATCGTAAAATAAGATATTAGGCCCTTTAAAACAGCTATACCTAAGCTTTATAATATGACGTTACACAGGCTGCAGCAGAGTCTCTAAACCGCTGTGTTCACATTAAATGAAATGGCAGCCTCTTGGGAAGGGCCTTACTTGAATGGTGAATCTCTGGAGGACTATAAGCTGTAAGCCACTGTTGCTGCTAATGAAGGATGACAGTTCACCCCGCAAAGACAGATTTAGTAATCATGTCGTGTCAACGCTGGGAGGCTAAATGGAGATTTATACACTTTAAATGTACAGTGGGGACAGCCAGGTTTCTCATGATGATAAGGCTGTGATTAATAGAGTGCACATTGAGTCCAGTAAACACAATAAGGACAATAGTGATACAAGACAAAACTTCTTAGAACTCACATCCGCCAACGCCTGAAAATACGGCGCTGTATTGGGTTTGAAATTAATTTGAAAAAGACTAGGCTAGCTCAGGACTGCTCGAGCCAAGTACAACACTAGAGGTCATCTGTGAACATCTTCCACTTTAAACCGTGAGCTAAAATCTATACTCCAGAGATTAACATTGATCGTCAGGAGAAATATTTTGATTTGATTGGTCAGTTCAAGGTTCTTCATTAAAAAGAAGACTTCGAGGATCAAATTTATATCTCCTGCTCATCCAGCGCATCTCCACATAAAAATCTGTAATCTGTTTATCCAGTCTCCCAACAGTACTCAACATCAGACCATAAAAATGATATTAAATGTTGACAAATTGTTGTTAAAAATGTCTTGAGTATGGGAAGTGGTGAGTAGATGCAAGGCTGAGGGAGATTGGTATGGCCAACATGCTCCCCAAAATTTGGAGGCAGCCACACTCAAAAAAGTGAAACATGGATATTGTTGGCATTAAATAACTCTTATCATTTAAAAATACTTAATGTGTCTAATTTTGACGATGAAATCAAGAGAGTTTCTTTGTATTTACCCAACAACATCAATTGCTGTAATTACGAAACCTTGTTGAATTGAATCTATGTAATACAGCTGATTAAATTGCCTGAAGGCTGTCCCAGTCCGCTTTCTGTACTTTCTCGCACATGCTCAGTAAGGCAAAAGGACAACCGCTTTTTGCTGACCTCATTTTGCGAACAAGGCGTTGTTCTGGAGTGGAGAATGTTTGTCCTGTAAAATCCATCATCATCCGTCGATTTTGTGGTAAGTTCAATAATTGTTTTACAATATTCAACAAAACAGTACATGTACTACAATAGACAATTTGTATATCTGTTTTTTTGTATATGTGGTCGCTGTCGGCTATGAAACTAGCCTAGCTTTTCAGTACAGTAATCTCTCGTTTATCGCGGGGGTTAGGTTCCAGAAATAACCCGCAATAAGAGAAATCCGCGGAGTAGAACAACTTTATATTTCACAATTATTCTACATGTTTTAAGGCTGTAAACACCTCACCAGACACATTATACACTTTTCTCGGACTGGAATTAACCTTTCCTCACATTTCTTTCTTGTTTAAACACTCAAACTTTAGTAGATTTTCAACAAAACGTATTAATAGGGAAACGTGGGGGGAGGGGGTGCGCGCGCGGGGCGCGCGCGTCATGTGCACCCGGGGCGCGCGCGTCATGTGCACCCGGGGCGCGCGCGGCGCGGCATGTGCACCCGGGGCGCGCGCGGCATGTGCACCCGTGGTCATGAAACAAGGCAAAGAGCGCAATTCTGGTTTAGTCCTGGTTTAGACCAGGTTTAGACTTGGACTTCCTACGGGTCCAGTGACTCATGTCTCCAGTCCTCGTGCATCCGGCCCCGGAGCTCGGTGCGGCTCGGACTGCTTCTCATTCAAACGCAGTGTGAGCACAGAGGGACGAGCACTAGGGGTGTAAAGATTAAAGGGATATTCCAGGATTTTTGACATGGGGGCTCATTTCCGAGTTAGCCAGATTGTTGCAGAGATGTGGAGACACTTTTTTAGCGAATTTCATGCAGTCTTTCCAGCTGCAGAGTTTTCTGTTGCTAGGCTAGTGCAAGTCAATGGTAAATGGTAGCCTGATTTTAATCGGGTGTTTTAGAATGCAGTCGAGTGCAAATGTCGGTTCGTTTCCTGTTCTTTAAACGTGTTTTAGAGTTAAGTTTAATTGCTAATTTAGTTCAAATCATGAAACCTGTTGTATAGACATTTTTTAGATCCTTGAATTGTGAGTGCTTTTGTTATTGTAACCTTTTTTATTTTTCTCTTCCACAGACTTGTATGTGGCAGTGCAAGGATTGTCAGACCACAGTGTCATCGAGGTCACTGCTGTTAAAACATTACAGGTTGGCTCATGGTCACTTTGGCCGTAGACACCCATACCCATGTGCACATACTCATTGCCCTTGTGTTTTAAATCCTAGAATGCTTTCAACAGTCATCTAAGCAGATCCCATGCTAATAAAACTGTGCAGAACTTACCCGTGTAAAACGTGGCCGCGCATGAATTCTGCTCGCGTGTAAAAAATTACTAAAAAAATCGATTTTCATAAAAACACATCGTCCTGAACTGTAAAGTCGAATTAATCGATTTAATAGATAAATCTCGCAGGTCTAAAATCAAAGTAGACAAGAATTTTGGTGTGTGGGATTTCATGCATACTTGCACTTAAGTATGTGATGTTTGTTTGCACAGTAAAATATGTGTGATTTGTATTTTGCGGGCTAAATCTATGTATTGTATGTTTTTGTAGAGTAAGAGTTGGAGTGGGCAAGAAATGACGGACTCTGTCAAGCTTCAAATTATCTTGGGAGAAAACAATTCTGAAAAATTGATCCTACGATCTTGAATACCAGAAGCTGTGGAAGACCTGAAACTTAAAGATCCCATGACATGGTACTTCTTGATGCTTTTATATGGCTCCTTAATGGTTCCCTAATACTGTAAATGAATCCTTCTTCAAAATCAACACTCGGTGCATGAGAAAGACACATGTACAGAGTCAGAGTAAAAAAATAACTCTCTGAACACCTCATTCTGGGCCTTGTTGCTTGAATGCAAATGAAGAGGAGCAACCAACAGGTCATCAGACACAAAATGGACCTTTGCCCTCAGAAGAGAAGTGGTTCGAGACCTGCCCTTCATCGCGGATTTCAAAGACAGATGGCCAGCTTTGTTCTCCGAGAGTGAGGTAAATGTCTTTTAGTTTTAACATGATTCATTGTAAATAATCGATGTCTATGTACATTTCATTTTGCTTTTAAATCAATTCATCAAGGCTCAACAAGAATTTCAGGTGTAATGTGTTTGCCATCAAGGCTAGTTTTATTATTATCTGAATTTTGTATTTTGAATGTTGTATTATACTCGGCTTTTTTTTCAGCCGCGGGGTATTTTTTATTTTTTTTTACATCTGTGCAAATTCGTTGAAAGATTTTGGGTGTATATATATATATATGTGTAGTTTAGGGTCGCCAACCGTCCCTTGAAAAACAGAATCGTCCCGTATTCAGAACAAAAGTATGTGTATCTCGTATTAAACTCCGTATTATACCGTGGGCCGCGCGAGCCCATGTCTGGAGCCGCGGACCGAGCGAGTGAGCGCAGCTCTCGCAACAGCGTGTACCATTGCGTGTACACAGGTTAAACTTTATAAAACATCCTATACCTCATCCTACCTGCCCGTGCCTCACTTAACGCGTCGCTCCTCGCTTTTTCACCTGTGCGTTTTAGTGCGCATAAGCTCCTCCTCGATGCGCTCTGATTAGACAAAGTGCAAAGCAAAAACAAATCCAATATATGCTACTAGTAGGCCTACCTGTTAATAAAATGTGGGTTTTTTTTGTACTTTTATGTACAGTTTTACTTTATTATATAGCATATAGAAATCCAAATTTCAGAAATTGAAAATTTTCCAGCCGGGGGGGGGGGGTGTGCCGTGACTTTCCTCTTTTTTCATGATTGGCCACTTTCATCCCTGCTAAAAGGATGTTAAAAGGCTGCCCTGTATCAACTGCTTTTGTGGAAATCTGTGCATCAGCCTAACTAAGTGGAACGTATGAAATTTTCTTGCATTTTTCGCTACTGACAACTTCCCTTGAACACAAACAGCTGAGATACATTTAGAAAACTGCCGGAATTCTTCTTTAACTCAAATTCTTTAATGATATGTATAGGTGCAAGGTCAGATATCCATATCTAGTCAAGAGTTTAGTTGTAGGCAACTTGTAGTGTTTTTCTAGGATGTCTTTGAAGGTGTGGGGGCAGGACCAGGTCTCACCCCTCTTCACATGATGGGTCACATGTCAAGGTGTGAATTGGCCTGACAGTCATTTAGGTGGTAACACATTCCAAGTCCAGGGAATGGATGAGGAAATGGCTCCCTCTCTCTAGAGATAAATAATATCTGATTCCCACATCAGAATTAGAACTGATGAAATCTTTGTGAAGAGACAAAATGCTCCAAAAAGTTCCAAATAGAAGGCCAGTTGCCTACAACTAAACTCTTTTGACTAAGATGACATGGATGAATGAGAATCTTCAGACATTCATATCTCTACGACAAACATTTGTGTGATCTTATTTTGCTATATTATGTTGGGTGCTTATCATGCACATGGAAATGAATTACTATAACATTTTCCCTCTTGCAGAATCCCAGTGTCGCCACACGGAGGGCATGCAACATAAAAGCCCTGCTTGTGTACTTGAATGAAGACCCAGACAAGCTCATAAAAGAATACCTGGTAAGTAAAAGTCTATGATGTAAAAAATGAGGCAAACATTGTACAATCTTAACCCATTTATACTGGATGCTGCGTAGCGCAACATTGCTCTACCTGCCGGTTGCAGCTTTGAGCCTCCTGCCAGCTGCTACGTAGCGTAGCATTGTTGATTTGTTGCCGAAGGAGTATGTTGTAATATAAGCTGAGAGCCTTACCTTTTCAATACAATTTATTTCATGTTTCTATGTGTTTCATAGCCTTAGATATTAAAGGTCCACCGTGTAATTGTAGTTTATTTCCAAAATGTATGCCCATTCACCAATTTTAACTTTTTAAGGAATATTTACTAAGTAAATAAACTAATATTTGCCTTGGTCTTGCCAGAGTAGGTGAAGCAGCCAAAGATGTGAAGGTTATTCAAAATGGCAGATTTACATTGAGAGTTTCCACCTATTCATGTATGCAAAATTTCCAAGCCATAATGAATCCTTAGAACAGGGATGGGCAACTGGCGGCCCGCATTCAGCATTTTTCAGGAAATCCTGAGGAGATGAGGACGTTTTCCTAAGTCTAGCATAGGTTTTTATAAGCTTTTTTTTTTTTTTTAAAGGTATGAATGGGGTTAAATGGGAGTCTAACTGTAATGGTCCAAACCGTTGACTTAAAAGATCAGAGGCACACATCACCTCATGCATGCACCACCATCTCTTTCCTACAAACATTCTTTCTTTCTCTTTCTTTCTTTCTGTGTCTCTCTCTCCTTTAAACACCATTAAATATATGTTAAATATGTTTCATACACCCAATGTCTCATACAATGTTTCTCTGATTTTGAAATATAGGACGTGGTCGTGGATTTTGCTGAAGCTGCTATGGGAAAGACCACCATTGGGATTTACACAATCAAACATGAGGGGGGCGACAACACTGATCACCGGAGGATGTGGGCATCATTGTTGAAGGACTCACGGTCCTCAACAACATTGACAACATTGCCTGCGCCACCGCTCTCCTCTTTGATGTCATTTACGTGTTGAACCTCAGCTACCCTTCTGACCTCAGGTACACGTTTGAATTTTTTCAGAAGGTGCTGATGAAAATCGGTGACCACTGCCTTTCGGACAAGGTTCAGGTTCTCAAAAACAAACTTTGTGGGTAAACAGTCCTGTTGTTGAGGATTCTTTTGGATTTTTGGGATTTCAATCTTTCAAACTCAAAGAAGTTTACATTGCATTATTCATCCACTTCAGACTCAGGCATGTTCATTGAATACAGTTTATGTATGTGTTGTTTTCTTACATCGCTCTGAGTCTTAAGTGTTGTTATTCAGGTCTGTGTCACTTTTAGCACTTGCTAAAATGTTCATCTATGTATTTTTTAAAGGTCCCATGGCATGAAATTTTCACTTTCTGAGGTTTTTGAACGTTAATGTGAGCTCCCCTACCCTGTTTAGGCCCCACCCATGGTTAAAAGTTGCGAAATGTCTAAACTGAGCATTTGCGATCCTTTTCTGCGTTACAAAAAATCGGAGCTCAAACGGGCGATTTTGAACAAGGCACCTTTATTGATGTCAAATCGAAAAAAGAAATGCAAATGCAGTTCCACCCCCGTCTGTCTGTACTCAGCGTCTCTGTAAATCACGCCCAGAGAGTATGGACTGCGAATGCGCTAGGCAATGCGAAATACGTTTTTATTTGCCTGGAGGCACGTCCGAGTGTTTCTAGGCTCGGAAGTCCTTTATCTGAGCCTCTGGACCTTTGAACAGCAGTGGTTTAATTTTATTTTCTGTGGAAATGTGTTTATTTTTCAATGGAAATACAATGCAAAAACACGGAAATGGATCAGCTGAGAGCTAGAGCGGAGAGTTTGGCCACGCCCCCACCCTCTACTACAGGCCAGCTCTTTTCTCCTCATTTGCATTCAAGCAACAACGCCCAGAATAAAGTGTTTGAGAGAGATATTTATGACTCTTTCTCATCTTATCTGTTTCTCATGCAATGAGTGTTTTGAAGGAGGATTCATTTACAGTATTGGGGAACCATTAAGGAGCCATATAAAAGCATCAAGAAGTACCATGTCATGGGATCTTTAAAAGAGTGTTAAAATGCCCCAGCACTTATTTTCTTGTGTTCACCAATAACTTCAAATTTGAATAAATGCAGTTATAGTTTCTGACAATGGTGTGTGGTTTCCTTCTACAGCTTAATCACTGATTTTACACAACAATGCTGTGTTTGTATTAATTAACAATTTTGCGTCGTATGGTTCCACACAACTGTGTTGCATGAAAGTAGACTAATTTGACAGTGTATTTCTAAACCAGGCAGCTTTAATTGATTCAACATAACCGTGTCAGTTTGGTTGAACCCATCAGTGTCAATTTGATTGAATCTAACATTGTCGATTTGACTGAATCTAACATCAGCAATTTGATTGAACCTAACGGTGTCAATTTTGATGAACCTAACCATGTCAATTTGGTTGAACCTAACGGGGTCATTTTGACTTAATATCAGAACACTAAACACAAGTGATTTAACCAAGTTACTTTGAATCTTCTCAATTCAGTTTTGTAGGATTTACTACATTGTATTGAGCCCATTTTAAAGAACATAATATCATAGAAGCTATGTAACACAGTTATGTGGAACCGTACGACGCAACTTTTTTAATTAAATCCAAGGAAATATTTTTTTGAGTGCAGTAAGGGAATTAGAGCCATGTGCACATTAGTAGAGGGGAATATTCAAAAATCCTTTGGGAAAATACAACAGGAATTTGGTTTGGACAAATCAGATATATTTAGATATCTCCAATTAAGACATTTTTATGATTTAGAAATTAGGAATTATTTTACACTGGAGGCAATGAATTGGTAGAAATTATAACAAAGGCATATAAACAACTTCCCTCCCAAATCATATCTAAATTATACAAATCTTTGCAGAATGTTAATAAGAATAATACTTTGTATATAAAAAAGAAATGGGAAACAGAACTGCAGATAGAATTGTCAGAGGATGATTGGCGCTCTATACATCTCAAAATTCAAAGTTCAAAGTATACTTTATTGTCAATTCAGCAGCCCCCTGACAGCCCTGCTTGAGTGCCTTAATGACATCAAGGTTTGGTTGGCTCAAAATGTCTTGAATCTCAATGAGACCAAGACTGAGGTGATAATGTGCGGGCGCGGTGGCAGTGCCAGCTCTTTGTCTGACTTGGGTCCTCTCAGACAGCACACAAAATCAACAGCCACCAACCTTGGCGTCATTATTGACTCTGATTTTAAACTTGATAAACAAGTTAATGCGGTCGTGAAATCCAGTTTTTATCATCTTCGTCTTTTAGCCAAAATTAAATCTTTTTTATCCTTTTCAGATTTTGAGCGTGTCATGCATGCTTTTATTTCTTCTCGTCTGGACTACTGCAACGGACTTTATTCCGGAATGAATCAAAACGCACTTTATCGACTGCAGTTAGTCCAGAATGCTGCTGCGCGCCTTTTAACAGGACGGAAAAAATATGAGCACATCTCCCCCATTCTTGCGTCTTTGCACTGGCTTCCTGTTCGTTTTAGGATTGATTTTAAAGGTCCCATGGCATGAAATTTCACTTTCTGAGGTTTTTGAACGTTAATGTGAGCTCCCCTACCCTGTTTAGCCCCCCCCCCAATGGTTAAAAGTTGTGAAATGTCTAAACTGAGCATTTGCGATCCTTTTCTGCGTTACAAAAAATCGGAGCTCAAACGGGCGAGTTTGAACAAGGCACCTTATTGACGTCAGATCGAAAAAAGAAATGCAAATGCAGTTCCACCCCCGTCTGTCTGTACTCAGCGTCTCTGTAAATCACGCCCAGAGAGTTTGGACTGCGAATGCGCTAGGCAATGCGAAATGCGTTTTTTTATTTGCCTGGAGGCACGTCCGAGTGTTTCTAGGCTCGGAAGTCCTTTATCTGAGCCTCTGGACCTTTGAACAGCAGTGGTTTAATTTTATTTTCTGTGGAAATGTGTTTATTTTTCAATGGAACGCTTCAAATCTCTCCTCCCGTGCAAAAACAAGGAAATGGATCAGCTGAGCGCTCAGAGCAAGAGCGGAGCGTTTGGCCACGCCCCCACCCTCTACTATAGGCCAGCTCTTTTCTCCTCATTTGCATTCAAGCAACAACGCCCATTATAGAGTGTTCAGAGTGAGAAAAATTACTCTTTCTCAGCTTATCTCTGTTTCTCATGCACTGAGTGTTGATTTTGAATAAGGATTCATTTACAGTATTAGGGAACCATTAAGGAGCCATATAAAAGCATCAAGAAGTACCATGTCATGGGATCTTTAAGATTTTATTGTTTGTTTTTAAAGCTTTGAATGGACTGGCCTCAAAGTATATCTCTGACCTCATCCAAATCTACAGACCGGAGCGCGCTCTGAGGTCAGAGGGCCAGCTCCAGCTCGTGGTCCCTAAGACTAGACTTAAAACTCGGGGTGAAAGGGCTTTCTCTGTGTAAGTTATGGAACGCTCTGCCCCCTCATGTCAAAACAGCCCCCACACTGGAGAGTTTTAAGTCTCGTCTTAAAACCCACTTTTATTCTCTGGCTTTTAATACCGCGTGAGTTGTGTGGTCCTCTGTGTTGTTGTTTTTTTATAATTGGTTTTGTTTTTAGTTATTTTATTTTATTTTACTTTATTTATTGCTATTTTAGTAATGTTTTTATTAAGTTTTATTGTTTTATGTGCAGCACTTTGGAAACTGTTTTTATTTATAAAATGTGCTATAGAAATAAAGTTGGATTGGATTGGATACACACAGCTATACTCATGACATAAAGTGTATACAGGCATCAACAACAAATAGACATAAAACATACAGGCAAGCATATACTCTTCCAACAAGAAGGAACGTTTGAGGTAGAATGAAATGTGCAATATAAGGTAAGGTGCACAAGTGAAGGTGCAATTTGTAAAGTGCAAGAGTGCTGAAAGCTGCGTGGACATCAGTGTGTGTAAGATTGTCTCTTACAGCATACTTCAACAAGCTCAAGGCAATGGAGAGAATTTGGCTGAAAAAAACATGGTGAGGTATTTTATTACTCCAAGCATCAAAAGCAAACAAATGAAAACCCCCCAACAGTGCTGGAGACTGTGGCGACTGGAATCATTCTCACGTGTTTTAGACATGTAGAAAAATTACATCTTTTGGGGAAAATATTGTAACAGTAATGAGGGAAATACTAGGCTATAAACTACCTAATGACCCACGAGTCATGTACTTGGGACTATCACAAGAAGGACCTATTCAGACCGAAGACTTTTATTTGTTTAAAATCATGCTGATGGCCAGTAAGAAAGCTATAATGAGGAACTGGCTAAAAAGTGGCTCATTGGAAACTGAAACTATATATGGAAATAATTGAGGAAATCTATTTAATGGAAAAAAATGACTTACTATTTCAGGTTGAAAGAAGGAAATTTGACAAAAGATGGTCCAAATGGATTGACTATAAGAATAACAGAAATGTATATTCTTATGTTTTTTGTAGAACCCCACAGATTTTGTTTTGTTCTATACCTTTATTTTTGAAAAAGCATAAATAAAAAGTTTTAAAAAATGCCTTGAGTACTCACGTTTCATATCAAGAGGGTTCCGGGTTCGATCCCCAAGTTACCTAGGCCTTTCTGTGTGGAATTTTCATGTGTGGTTTTACCCATGAAGTAAAAAAAAAATCTAGTTATCCAGGATATCCAGAATTCCAATCCAGGTAGTCTTGACCAAGCCAAGAAACAAGATCATGGAGATGGTTCCCCGTTTGGGTGACTGCGTGACCACCGCTCCTGAGGAGATGCCCCACTGAAGGATGGGTTAAAAGCAGAGGACAATAAAGTGAACCTTTACTTTCACACAATATTTTTCAGTCTTCCACCATGATCCAAGCCGACTGCGCTGGCTTCAAACAGAGCACAAACTCCAAGACAAATGGCTCCAGGGTTAAAATTATACAAATTATTGCTTCAAAGTTGTAGCTCCAAAGTAAAAGGCTGCACAGTGCATCAAAGTCCTCACATTTGTGACTGAATCAAAGACTTTCTGTTCCACTGTAGACCAGAACACTTCCACTAGATCGTTGTGCATTTTAAGTCCATATTCATTACATATAAATAGTGTTTTTCTGCATTAATACAAGTTTGCTCCTGACTCCAAAAACAGTGTGACCCGGTTTCTAATTTGAATATGAACCACTTGAATACGAGCCTGTAGCAAGGGGAGCACCAGCTGACCACTGGCCCTTTTCACTGCCCATGTTATTTAGATGAGAGGAGAGCTGGTGCTGTCTGCCCAAACATGCCCTTTGCAACAAAACACAATTATTAAAGAAAAAATGTAAAATAAACTCTTGTCTTTCAGATTTGCTATAATGTGGTGCAGAACATCTCTTTCTTTATGAGCTCAGTGTCTCTGTACATTGTTTGGTCAAATATAGAATAAACTACATACCTAGAGATGTGTTTTGTTTCATTCACACACAAACCCTGCATAATTTAAGCCAAGTTCTTCTCTCAGACAGAAAATAGTCTGTTCGACCTTGTGATGTCATCTGATAACACAGGAAAGGCTTTGCTTTTAAACTCCACACACCTTCACTAGAATCATTTGGATCATTTCAGCCCTGGAATTGCTCATCTCTACTGAATAAAACAGAACTTAACGGAAGCTGTTAACTTGAAAACTACCACTACATGACATCACAACGTGGAACAGAGCATTTTGAGCTTTGAAGATGTAGACAGACTAATAATAAAGGGTTACTCAAACATGTGTGAATAAAATAAAAGAATGCCAGGTATGGTTTTGAGGTAACAACATTTTAACCTGACTTAAAGCTCACAAGTCTACAGCTCTGGGAGAAAAAAATAAAAAAAATAAAATACTGCATTTTTATTTTTCTGAAATCAGCATCTCTACATGTATTACAGCCATTCCATTCCAGCGTCTGTTGAATTTCAACACAAACACAAAGCTGAACTACCTCAGTTCTTGCACCAGGAGTGGAATAAAGTCACCCAAGAACAATGTGAAAGACTTGTGGAGAGCATGTCAAGATGCATGAAAGCTGTGATTAAAAATAAGGCTTATTGCACCAAATATTGATTTCTGAACTCTTCTTATGTGTAAACATTAGTATTATGTTGTTTGACCAGTTGTCATGTTCTGCAAATAAATGCTCTAAACGATAATATTTCTGTTTGGAATTTAGGGGAAATGTTGTCAGTGGTTTATAGACTCAAACAAAAATGTTCCTTTTGCCCAAACACATACCTATAAGTAGTAAAATCAGAAAAACTGATAATTTTGCAGTGGTTTCTTTTTTCCAGAGCTGTATTTTGCCTAATATAGGACCTTTAAGTAAATATTAAGAAAGCTTCTACACATCTTTACACCAACAAAATATCACTTTCTCTTAGCGGCATTTGTTCTGGCAGGTCAAATGGAGGACATGATGAAAGTATGAAACCCGACTTGTCAAATGACTGGAAACGTATTCAGATTTCAAACATTTCAAACATAAATGAATTATGTAGCACTGCTGAAATTCCTAACAGAATCAACCCACGTTCATCAAGTTTTCGACACATGCCATGGCTCTCCGAACGCAGGGACTCTCCTCATTTAGCCGTATCACCGTATTATATCACAAAGCAGCCCCGTGTAGCCAACGCAATAGAATGCACGGTTTTGTGTAATAGCTTTTAGATGATAAGTGTTTATGATTATAAGTCCTTGTAAGTGGGGAGTTTCTTTGTGTTAGATCAAAACCTCAGGGGAGCCACAAGCTTACAGCCATGTACTGAATAATTGAAGTATAGATCACATGTGAGGGATACTGACAGTGGGTGTGAACAGCTACACAAAGCAGGTATAGCGAAGGGGAAATGAGTAATATACAGATCATGGTTCTTCCTAAACTGTTTTTTCTCTGTGTCCAGGAAACTGCGGTGCTGTGAGAGCGACTTGGCACCGAGGAGACCATTTCTCTGCAGTGAGACTGAGCCAGATGTGCTTTCTGCTGAACACAACGGTTAGGAGGAGGTGCCCATTGTTCTCAAATGACACCTATAGAGTTAAAAAAAAAAAAAAAAACTTCTGCTGTTTTACAATATTCTGAAATGTTTGCATTTCCTTCAGTCTATTGATCACAGAAGAAAACTGGATTGCACAAATGGCTAACACTATTTGCAGTGACATTTGGATCCAGATCTAAACCAGAGCTGTTATTGTGTGAGTGCTTTTACTGTCAACAGCATTAGTCTCCGGTGCTTCTTGTTTATCGTCTTTATAGATCTCCTCTTTTGCTCCTCGTGAATTATTCAAAACAGCTATGACATCGGAAATGTTTCGAAAAACAGACCGATGTTTACACTCAATCAAATATTTAAACCACTCGACGCTTGTGTTATTTTATTTTCTTGTGCCATTGCATCAAAGAAAGAGGATGATCTCCAAATGAGAGACATCCTAGTGGCCTAAACCGTGGGAGACCAGACTTTTGATTTAACTTACAAAATCAAGGCAGATTATTTTTCTGTACTAGAAGAGATTTTAGCTGTAAACTGTACCCTTATTTTTTATTGCAGCTCATATTTTTTAACCATATTGTACATTAGGAATCATTTTTGAGAGATAATTCTGCTTTACGGTTTGGTTTCAACATTATATATATATATATATATATATATATATATATATATATATATATATATATATATATATATATTTTTTTTTTTTTTTTATTCATTTATTTGGAAGGGACAATGCATATTAATGAATGTACAATTTGTATAAGATCACATAAACCGACGTAAATATGCCGGATTTAGCACAGTGCTAATTTCCATCCGCAGTCCCAGACATAAAGATTGTTTATAGTCTATACAGCTCTGGAAAAAAATAAGAGACCACTGCAAAATGATCAGTTTTTCTGATTTTACTACTTACAGGTATGTGTTTGGGCAAAAGGAACATTTTTGTTTGAGTCTATAAACTACTGACATCATTTCCCCCAAATTCCAAATAAAAATATTATCATTTAAATCAGGGGTGTCCAAACTTTTTTCATCAAGAGCCACATATCTATACGCAGACGAAGCAGAGGGCCGATCGAGGGCCATAGACTGGTGCTCAGTACAGTCAGTAATTGAAATATCTGCA
The DNA here is from genome assembly GCA_036785185.1 of Paratrypauchen microcephalus. NCBI lineage: Eukaryota > Metazoa > Chordata > Actinopteri > Gobiiformes > Gobiidae > Paratrypauchen > Paratrypauchen microcephalus. The sequence continues at coordinate 12,455,860 of JAVJIX010000010.1, read as the reverse complement.
TGTTTAACATGTTAGAATGAGCCTCAGTCCTTTATTCATGCTAAGATCCTCAAAACCACACAATAAATATTAAATATTGTCTTATCAAGGTAGATTTAAAAAAAACTTGCAGTTAAAAGTTCTGCTCAAGGTAATTTGGGCCAATTCACCTGGAAGCCTGAGGGCCAAGAAAAATTTGTCTGAGGACCATATTTTGCCACGGGCCATAGTTTGGACATGCCTGGTTTAGAGCATTTATTTACAGAAAATGACAAATGGTCAAAATAACAAAAATGATACATCTTTTTAGACCTCAAACAATGCAAAGAAACATGATCAAATTAATTTTAAAACAACACAATACTAATGTTTACACTTAAAGGAAAAGTAACGTTATTTTACAATCTCAGCCTTCTTTCGGTAATAAAACAAGTCGTTTGACTCACCCATAGCACGTTCGTGTCATTTGGAGCTGTTTGGTAAAATTTATGTTGTAGCGTATCCGTTAGCATGAGTATTCGGGGCATTACTTTGCGGTGTCCAAATAACACAAACTTTAGCACTTTTCAAATCATAGAAGCCCGATGTCTTAATGTAAGATTTCGTTTGAAGCAAAAGTGGCCTGTAATCCGAGATTTATCCATAGTTTTCAGCTTTGCGTTTCATGTTTGGGTCCCGGGAGCAGTCCGCGCATGCGCACTGGCGTCCTCATCTACTCGAAACTATGGCTAAATCTCGGATTACAGGCCACTTTTGCTTCAAACGAAATCTTACATTAAGACATCGGGCTTCTATGATTTGAAAAGTGCTAAAGTTTGTGTTATTTGGACACTGCAAAGTAATGCCCCGAGCAAATGATACAGCACCATGTTAAAAGATACGGGATCATTACTAGAACAGAACGGCTCAACATAAGTTCTGCGATACTGCTCCAATTGACAGAAAAATGCTATGGGTGAGTAAAACTACTTGTTTTATTGCCGAAAGAAGGCTCAGATTGTAAAAAAACGTTAATTTGCCTTTAAGTTCAGAAATCAATATTAGGTGCACTAACCCTTATTTTTAATCACAGCTTTCATGCGTCTTGGCATGCTCTCCACAAGTATTTCACATTGTTCTTGGGTGACTTTATTCCACTCCTGGTGCAAGAACTGAAGTAGCTCAGCTTTGTGTTTGTGTTAGAATTCAACAGATGCTGAAATGGAATGGCTGTAATACATGTAGAGATGCTGATTTCAGAAAATAAAATAAAATAAAATAAAAATGCAGTGGTCTCTTTTTTCCCAGAGCTGTAGTCTATATTTTCCTTTCACATTTCAAAATATGTTACCCTGACCGGCCTAACTCTAATAGTGGGTAAATGGCTTATCAGAACACAGGATAGCATCTATGCCAAGCAGAATGACTGATGGTTTCCTGTGTAATGAGGCATTACTTCATTAATGAATCATTAATCGGGTGTTCAAATCTGAATGATGCAACAGTGACCCGTCAAACTGTAAACCTGGGATCATCACAGACTTACACATCCTGATGGCCACTTACTCAAATTTAACTCTGTGCTATGACCTAGGTGGGGCAATATGACAAAACAAAAGTATTAAAATAATATAAATTTCTTGAACATAAATGAGATGGACCTTTAACAATTGTCTTCCTCCAAACCACATGCTTTTAGTGACTGTAGACCTCACAACATGTCCAAGGCTGGTTATTTACAATTAGAACAAACTGAATCGTCATCTTAATTAAAAAGGTAAATTGTCACATTTTTATATAGTGCTTTTCCACTATGTGCTTTACATCCAGGCACCACTAACCCATTCACACACACATTCATACACATTCATGGGTTTTGCCCAAGAACACAATGGAAACATTTTGAATCTTGATTAAAATTTGACGACTTGCACAGCTCTACAAAATATACCATTCTGTACATTTAGAGTCTAGCAAATCACACAATGACATATGCTCTTACAACATGCAGTGGAAAATTGTCACATATTGCACAACCCTCTTTTTTCTCAGTTCCACATCTGTTATTTCCAAAGGCTGCAAATGAATGTACTTAAAATAGCATAAACCCAAAAAAAAAAAAAAAAAAAATTCCATCATAGGCCTGTCATGATAATGACTACATTGAAATATTGTTCACTAGCTAGGACCACGCCATCAACATAATGCAGTGAAGATGTTTATTATTGAATGATAGTGGATGTCTCGGTGAATAGGTGGTGATGGCTGGGTTGAGACAGTGGGTGGGGGCTCCGTCTCAATCTTCGATTGGCCCAGCGGAACGGGACCCCTCCCCCTTTTAGGAGATGTCTTGTGGCTGAAAGACAGACAAGATAGGGGTGGGAGGGAGGGGTTGAGATAACCGAGACGAACTGGAATGAAGGGATGAGTGGCTATAAATGCTCCGGGAAATTAGAGGTGTGGTTATGGTGAACTGTGATTCGCTGGTGAGGAGGAGAAGGTGGTTGAGGCGTGGTCCTGCTCCTGAACTTCAGTTAATCACATTAACTCCATTTCTGTATGTGAACACTGGAACAATATATTTTGGGGCTCTTTTTCTTTGTAAAAGTGAGTATTTTTGTTGTAATATGATAAAATTTGAGCTATTGACTGTTGAAAAAGTAATTTCTGTATTGTAGTATTGTATTAAGTATTGTTGAATTCTGCTATTTATTTGTTGCACTTCATGCCACATAATAATACTGTCTATTTAAAAATGGTTTACAAGAATCAGCTTGCATTATTGTTATAAATATGTTATCTTGACAGGCCTATTCAATCATATAGATCATAGTCATAGAAATCAATGCTTTGTTTCTATATCTGAAGGGTCAAGACCTCTCTCTCTCTCCAACACAGGTTTTACTCTGACACTTGTTTTTTGTGGCTCACCACAACAGCCCAGACATCCCAAAATGGCCAAATATATGACTCACCTCCACTCACGCTCACTGAACGTGTTTTGTTCTGTGCTCATGACTCATTCCACTCTCTCGCCTCCGTCTGTCACTGTGCTCGTGTGTCTCGGTGGATCTGCGCTCTGCATTCCCTGGAAAGCTTGTCATGCCTGAGTAAAGTGCATCTGCTTGTCCTCAGCTGGACTTCAGTGTTGTGGTCTCAGGTCTAGGAGCCTGGCCTCACATCATTCGGTGCACCTGGGGACACCTGTATTCATAGTGGCATTCTAAAAAAACATTCTTCAAGTTCAAGTTGTCGGCGGCGCGCGCAAGTGCAGCGGCCCCTCCCCTAGCCACTCCTGGTTAGTGGGGAAACTAAATTTCGAATTCATTCTATGTACATGTACATATGATTGTTTTTCGACAATAAAGCAACTATGACTATGACTAAGTTCAAGTGCTAGTGACAAGCAAAAGACGTTCTACCTCCTTGCTACTACTACTTTATTTTTTAACATGTTAAATCTAGAAATGGACAGGCAGACAATAACATTCTCTGAATGCCTGAAACAAACTCTTATCAGTACATATCCCTGTCTGCTCAGCTGTCAGAGCGGTCAGAGGCCGGTTTATAGCTCTTCGGAGCGCCCCACTCAGCAGGGAGCTGACGCAGCCCTGAACCATACGAGCTTCTGCGGAGCTCATCATATTAGGCTCAAATGCGACATTTCTGTGCCAAAACAGCAATTTTAATTAGTTGTTGGTATAGACTTTGTGGTTCAACCAATCATAGCCCTGCACAGCACACGCGCGCCACGGAATAGCTGCAGTCTGATTGGCTTTTATGTGTGTCGGGAGCTGCACCACTTCCACAAAATTTGGCACAGAACTATAAATTGTTTTTTACAGAGTTTTTAAAAGCGCATCACACTTGAAAAACTAGTAAGCACATGTAGCTTTAGCATAATTAGCAAATGTACTTTGTAATAACAAAATTATAAAAGAAAAGAATAAATATTAGATTCAGAGTAGAAACACAGGTACAAACACACCTACGTCATCAGCGTCAGTGGACTCCAGACACTTCAGAAGGATGCTTTGCCACATGGAGGGTAAGGCTGTTGACATTTACTTATTCAGTAAAATCTTTATTAAGTAAAGAAAACTACTTGGCGATGTACAAGTTATTAGCCTTATGTTATTAAATCGTGCATGGCGATATTAATGTAGGTAGGCTTAGGCTATAAAGAAACTTTGTGGGGATTCTTTTGTTTCCAACATGTGCTTTTTTTAGTGTATCCACATAATACTTTTATTTGGTGTGCACATAAAGAATAAGTTCTGTTAAAACATTGATTTTTCATGTTTTGGACTAAATTGCTTATGCCTTAGGGAAAAAGGTCTAACAAAAATGTTCTGTCAGTCAGCATGAAAAGAAAAATAAACTCCCCATTAAAAAGAGATACAGAAGAGCGATAGCGGAACATTGAAACATTTAGCCTAATTAATACAACACAAAGTGGTTTAATCACTTACACATGCTCTGCACAGTGCACTGCTCCCTTCCCAGCCATCTTTGTGCAAAAATCTGAAGGGACCATTAATTACATTGCAGACAGGCTCACATACCCCAGGCCTATAGACACTATAAGGGAGCGGTCTTTGTGTGACTTTAATATTGTGCTGCTGGTGCGTGCTCTGAAGCCGCCACTGTAAGGGCCTTTTGATGTGGGCTTCCTTTTGTGTGCTGCAGCCTCCATGGCTTTTAATGAACCAACCTGCCTCATTATCAGAGTAGGGCTGGGGCTGAGACACTGCCACATGGTGGGGCTGTGTTGAATCAGTGTTCTGAAGGCACAAATGACACTAGTTTAGCCCCTCACTGCGCCTGGACACCAAACTATAGCCCCACTTTAATGGAGCTGACAATAGTTATACTAACATTTGTTTGGGCCAACTTCACAACACTATAATCAGCTCCAATCAGAGTCAGTTTAGAATGGCACCTCCGTCTTCTCTTGTCACTCATTTTGTGTGGCATTAACAGACAATAGACAGTGCCAAGCCAACATAAGGCTGAAAACATGTGGATAACAACACTGTAATTAGACTGCTCCCACTACTCTTCCCACTGCTACTGATACTATTTTATGTATTTATTTATTTGAATTAGGACAATGCATATTAATCAACATGACAGCATCAATATAAATATGCCGGAATTAGAACAACAGCTACTTTACATCCGTTGTCCTAAGGCAGGTCAGAACAGAAGAATATTTAGAGGAACACACAAAAGAAACAGAGGTGCACATGGACATGACGGCAAGTTCACCACAATAGACCATTCTCTGAGTTTAAGAGGCCCAGAGAAGAAGAAAATCTACCTGTGTGTGCAAGTTTGATTATTTTTCAACCAATGTTTCAACGTGTTTTTGAAGGTTGAGAAGGACCCACAGTTCCTGACATGAGTAGGTAATGTGTTCCAGTGTTTCAGAGTGTTCTTGAAGGTTGAGAAGGACCCACAGTTCCTGGCATGAGCAGGTAATGTGCTCCATGACTGTGATCCTCTGATAGACGTCACCATTTGGCCAAATTTGGTCCTGTGTTTCTGTGTGTTACAGTCTCCTCTGGTCAATGCTCTCGTGTTAACTCGATTAGTAGTTTTTTTTTAACTTATAAAATCCATTAATGGTGGAGGAGCAAGCCCATTTACAACTTTATATATAGAAACAACTTCTCCTGTGCAAGATCAATAAAGGTCAATCTACTAATCCTTAACCACTGTAAGGCGCTTTGTGCTACAATTTTGTATGAAAAGCGCTTTATAAATATTGTTTGATTGATTGATAAATACCTGATAACTTTCAAGATCCAAGATATTATACTTACAATATTACAATAGTGATACTGTAGAGGTTTTGTCAAGGTTTTTTTTTTTTTTGAAGAAGGACTTTAGGGGCTTCAGGATGTTACTACAACTGCTAAATAGACTGTATCTTCCAATACCCAAAGTCTAAAGAAATACTATAGGCCTACAATTTACTCAGGCAAATTACTCTCATCGTACTGCTGTTGCTCTTATGCCATGGTTGGGTATTACATGTACTATCTCTACTACTTGTACAACAACTAGTACTACTATGTTTTACTACTACATTGCAATTAGGATATTAGACTTAGACAAACTTTATTGATCCATAAGGGAAATTATTTGGACGCAGTAGCTCACTCATCACAATATAATATAATAACAAAGAGTAAAAAATAAATTATAATAATACATTCTAAATACGTAGCAAAAAATATAGCAAGACACAGGCGTCATATACTTTCACTTATTAATTCAGTCCTTTTACTCTGACTAGTGACTACTTTTACAGTACTTCTGGAGATTATTCTAATGTTCGAATACTACAACCTCAGCTTTCTTTGACTCCAAGGACAACAAGCATTTCTACTTGTTAATACCGTAGTTTAGCCTTCCAGGTGAAATTTTAATATTTATTGGACACAGAGTAAAAGAGAAATAACGCGAGCAAAATCAAATGATCCTCTCTCCTCACACTGGGTTGAATTTAGATGAATGCAGTTCTATTACCTGTCTGTGCGGGTGTCCTTCACGTCCCTACCATCCAGCCGGCACTGACGCTTGAACTTTAATATGAAAATACCAGCGTGCACCCCAAGCTCCCCCATACCACCTCAATTAACCCAAGCTATTATATGGTTAAGCAACAGAGAGTTAATTTTCTTTACAAAAGCTGTAAATGGAATCGTGTGTATCGTTCGTTCTGTGCAGGCTTGTTCTCAATTTCTGTCACCATAATGAGAAGATTTTGGTGAGGTTGTGTAATTAGAATTGAGTGAGCTTATAATTTACAAGTAAAAATATGTCTGTTAAAAGAGGTGGGTATTTGTGAGCAATGCAATTAGCAGTAAAGAAATGTGCAGGGCTAAGTCAGGAGACAACTTGTGAACGGCCTTCGGAAACAGAGAAAATCACAGAGTGTGAGCTGCACCAGGAGATCTACTCTGTCTTAGTATTAAAGTATTTGGAATCAGATACAGAATGAAAACTAGATTCATTTGAGCAAGTATCAGTACTGCTAACAATCACATTAATTGGAAAAATGTGAGCTTTCCTGAACAGTTTTAGTATGCGTTTGAGCTTTATAAGAACGAATGTAAGACCTCATGGTAACATAAAGATGGCGTAATTATTTTGTGTGTTTACATTAACTAAAAAGTAATATATTGTCATCTTCATTCTAGTATTGTATGTGATAAACACAACTATATCATTTCAGTTTATGCTACGTTCCTAATCCTAAACCTAGATTATCTTTTTATTTGTTTATTTATGTCATATATTACGGTATTTTCTGATCTGTTATTATGTTGTTTCCTCATCAAAAACTACCTGGAGTTGTGTTTTGTTTCATTCACACGTTTAACACACAAACTCTGTATTTTTTCTTCTCTTAAAATGGAAAACACTTGGATCATTTAGATGATTTCAGCCATGGAATTGCCAATCCATACTGAAAAAAGGTAAAAGGCAGCTGATGTAGACTGACTGATAATAAATAAACATGTGTGAATGAAACAAAATACAACAAAAAAAAAGAAAAAGAAAATGTCTGTCTTGTCTTTCCATCCCTCCATTTTTTTCCGCTTATCCAGGGTCACGGGGGCAACAGTCTAAGCAGGGACTCTCAGACCTCCTTCACCCCAGACACTTCCTCCAGCTCCACCGGGGGGACCCCAAGGTGTTCCCAGGCCAGCCGAGAGACATAGTCACTCCAGCGTGTCTTGGGTCTTCCCTGGGTCCTCCTTCCGGTGGGACATGCCCGGAACACCTCCCGAGGGAGGCGTCCAGGAGGCATCCGAAACAGATGCCCGAGCCACCTCAGCTGGCTCCTCTCGACGTGGAGGAGCAGTGGCTCTACTCCGAGCCCCGTGTGACTGAGCTCCTCACCCTATCTCTAAGGGTGCGCCCAGCCACACTGCAGAGGAAACTCATTTCGGCTGCTTGTATCCACGATCTTGTCCTTTCAGTCATTACCCAAAGTTCATGACCATAGGTGAGGGTAGGAACGTAGATAGCGCTATGCCTTTTGGCTCAGCTCTCTCTTCACCACAACGGTCCGATCACTGCCGATGCTGCACCGAACCACCTGTCAATCTCAGCTCGATCCTCCCCTCACTCATGAAAAAGACCCCAAGATACTTGAACTCCTCCACTTGAGGCAAGGCTTGTCTTGTCTTTATTTGATGAAAATGTAAATGTTACTTGGATCTCCCACACTAGCCTATTACACATGATTCAATATAACAAATATAACAACTATCATATTGTATGATGTGTGCAGTTTCCACATTACAATAGTAAAAACTCACTATTTTCTACAGACCTTAGTATCTATAATACAAAATATATTATCGTAGTTATTATCCATCTATTGAACTTATGTAACCCTCTTAACAGACTGCCTCCATCCCATTTGTTCTCCAGTACACCTCTATTATAATATGCTCATGGCTCAAAGCGCTAGGTGAGGTGCAGCATGCTAATTGGCTAAGATGTTTGAATCCTCAGCAGGATCCTAACCCTCAGGGCCCCAAAACAGCACCACAGCTCAGGTACAGCCAGTACTCATCATGGGGCCCCCAGATCGTCAATGGAGACAGTGAACATCGCGCCACACAGGCTAAGTCACTCGCCCCCAGCCCAACCCATAAATATGGCATTTAAAGCACACAGCACACAGCGTAGAGGGCGGCCATGCTGAGACTGGCCCCAAGCAAGGTTTTCCTCTAATTATAAAACATAACCTGCTTTGGCTGACTGGATTTGCATGTATCGTATTAGGTAATGCTATTGTTGGATATTGGAATGTTAATTTGCATGGGCTTTTTTTAAAATAATAGATTTAGATGTAAATATTGTCTGTTTAGAAGGTTTTTGGTGTCTTCTTTTATATGGAGTTAGAAAAATTAGGACTGTTGCCATAGTAATTGAGCGCTTGAACAAAATAGTATATCTATATAGAGGAAGCTGAAAGCCATGAATAGGTGACACCATAAGATTCTTCATACAGAGATAATAACATGACTGAACTCTGCCAGTACTTGAGCACAGCGGAAAAAGCTCTTTAAATCCCCAGTGATTTAACCTGAAACCTAACTTTGTTGCTGGCACACTTTCACACAAACACATTAGGAAGTCTGGTAATTTTCTGGACCCAGATTCCACTTTTATAGATGAAGGCTCACCTTGAACTTCCCTGTGAAAATCGAGTGGTATCTCAGCTTGGGCAAGTTTTGTGACCTTGTCTTTTTCTCCCTTTAATGTTTCTGTTTTTGTTTTCAGAGCATAAACAGGCAGAGGATGGAAAGGTTCGGGTTAGTCCCCCACAGCAGACACCTTAACTTAATGTAAAATGGACTTCACTTAACCGTATGAGTAAGGTAATATAAGTTTAAAATGAATTTTGTCCAGCTCTCCAAAAATCACCCACTTCTCACATGGGAATAATATTATGTGTTTTCATTTCAGGGTTGACTAACATTTTCCCCCTGAAATTTTACTCATTACTATGGTAACAGACCCTTGACCAATATCCCAAAAGGTGGTCTAGAATGTGAATACAGCGTGTGCATGGTAGAATGAGGATGAGAGAGTCTGCCCTAATGGAAAATAAACAGACATGTCCTGGCCACTGCTGGGGCATGGCTCCCACTGGGCCAATATTCAAAGTGGTTTTTCACTTTGACAGTCCTCCTTAAAATGCGTTGAATTTATTTGTGAAGTGCTCTGAAGGCCCCGACCTACTGCACCGGTCTGCTCAGGGATCCTCCCTCATGAAGGTTCAGATCCACACGAAATAATGCACCGTGCTTTATTAATGAGATGTCATGTCAGGCCTCGAGCGAATTAGTGGAAGCTGTAAAACAGTTTTTGATTTTATTCATAAAAACACATTTCAGATAAGAATAAGTTTGGCACTCAACGGATTATTGAAGTTAAGTCTTTTTTGAAAGTAGAGAAGATTAGGTATTCCAAGAAGGCTGTCATTTTATTTTTTTTTATATTGTTTTTAACCCTAGAGCACTATCACCAGGTGATTTTCACCCAAGCAAAAGTATTTACATGATTTTCAATATGTTGCATTTTTCTAAGTGTCATGGGTCCATGGGGAGCTTCGCCATCGTTTTTGACATCTTTGAAGGTGTAGGTGTTTCCCTACCACAAAGCCCACTTTTTCCTACAGGCTTTCGGGTGATTTTCAACCGGCAATAGTGAAAAAGGAATGTAAGAATGTAATGAATTTAATGTAAGAGGATGTAAAAAAAATAGGTAAGTAAGAGTGGTCCTGGAATGTGTACGCTATCCTTTAGTGCAGTTGTTATGAATAAATATCACAAAGTGGTGATTTCAAAGGGAATTCTTATGGTGAAAACAATATTTTAGTCAACTGGTCATTTTTACCCACTGAAAAAATACTATTTTTTGTTCCTCTCTCCTGCAACTGTTCATGTGTCAAGGAGTCTGTGCTTCACCAGGGAAGTCTCACATGTCCCAGGAATGGGTGGACCAAAGACCAGTATCAAACCAGTAAGTTTCCAGTATCATTATAGTTTTTTGTTCTCAAATTTTGTTCTCAGTCATTTTGGAGCATGTTTTTAGGGTCTTCCTATGTTCCTATGTTCCTATGTTTTGTTTTGGTTTTTTTCCCACATTTTCTTACACACACCACATTATAATTTATCATGTGTTGTCATATTTTGATCTATTTTTCATGACAAGTACTATTTGTTGGGTATATTATATCAGGTAAAAAGTGATGGTGTTACTTTTTATAGCTAAAGTGTTCTAGGGTTAAGAAAGTGGGAACCATTTATTGACTTTTTGAAATGGTCTAAGCCAGTTTATAAATTATAGTTTTTGCTGAACAAAATGAAAATGAAAGGTGTGTAAGATTTATTGCCTAAATAACTTATATTTATTCACACATCAATAAAAAAAAAACTTTAGCAAAGTTGTAGATCATGTTCTGTGATTGTTGAGTATTTTTATTATTATTATTAATATTTAAAAGCTATAAGGCAGATAACTGACAAACGCAAACTGAGTTCCTAAGAAGACATTTTTGCTTGTTGCATTGACCTAACCACACACAAAATCAATAGAAATGTTGCTTGTTTGTAGATTTATGGTTTCAACATTTATGTACTTGCCCTTTCAAATTTCAACACTTTAAGCAGCAGCATCCAGTATGTTTTAAATTAGTAACTGTTCGCCAAAAGAAACAGTTCTCAGGTTTCCAGTAATTAAGCGAATAGACCAGAGCTTGCGCGTGTAGTGAGCAAGACTGATGCTTTTATCTGAGAGTGAGACGTGGCTGTATAAACCCTATTGAGATAACCACAAAGTCTAATCTGTTTGTGGACCCTGGTGACAGCAGCTGCTCGGGCTGGTTTTATGTGCACAATAACCTAAAGCAGTCTAAGCTAGTATCCAAGTCCTGGGGCACCACATTTAATAAAGCCAGCTGAAAAACAAGTGTAAATTGCCTTTATAAGCCAGTGTCATGCTGGAATCACCTGTGGAGCGATCCCGAGGTCTCAAACTGCATCCACTGGAATGGCTCTGTGCTCATTGTTGTCTGGAGGAATATAACATAAAGGCGCAGCTCAATATGAATCACTGGAGACACAGAAGAGTCAGTGCCATGTGCTCTATCTGCTCTGGTGTTTGTTTCGGCAGCCAACTACAGACATAATGATGTATGCTGTTATAAAGATCCATCTGCTTCAGTGCCAGTGGTGGAAGAAGTACTCGACTGGGTTGCTTGAGTAAAAATACAGATACCAGAGAAAAAATAGATGCTCAAGTAAAAGTAAAAATATCACATGAAAACATCTGGGCACTTTTTGGTATGTACAAAAGGCTTCAAATAGAAAAATTGGTAAAATATGGAAGAAATGGAAATCCTATATTCTGCTTAGAACAGGGATGTCAAACATGTGGCCCGGGGGCCAGATCTGGCCCTCCAAGAGCTTTAATATGGGCCTCGGCTGATTTTCTATTAAACTATTTTAATTATATTTAAATTTTCTATTAAAATATTGTGTGAAAAGTCCCTCAGTCATCCAGGTAGAATCCATGATAAAAGGAGAAGTTCAATTTGTCAACTGGACAAAGTTTGTTTGGTTGAAAACGTTTCGCCGCTCATCCGAGAGGCTTCGTCAGCTCTGGTTATTGTGCTGGTTAGACACTGTTTATATCTAGCTGCAGGGAGGCGCTCCCTGCACTGAAAAGGCTCTGAAAACGATCCCCCCTAATCTGTCTCTTTGTTTTTCAAATTACTCTGGCGACTAGTTTCGCCCCCCTATTCAACGTCTAAGGACCCTCTCCACCCCTCTGCCCTGGATTGTCTGCCCTAATGTTTCTTTGTCTGTTTTGACTTGGTTTAAGAATCGAATTATAAATGGGAGACAAGTTATGTCTAACTCCCCCATTTCTGTTTAACGACGGATTCCCTTTTTTGATGAAAATAGCCTCTTTAACCCCCCTCTCAAACCAGTTCTTTTCCCTGGTTAAGATCTGAACCTCACTGTCCTCAAATGAATGGCCCGTGCCTTCTAGGTGAAGATGTACGGCAGATGACGGTCCACTCTGGCACGCCCCCTGTGTTGGTACATCCTCTTGTGAAGTGGCTGCTTGGTTTCCCCAATGTAGCGCTCACTGCAGTCTTCACTACGTTGAATAGAGTAGACCACATTGCTTTGTTTGTGGCTCGGTGTTCTGTCCTTTGGGTGGACGAGTTTTTGTCTTAAAGTGTTTGTGGGTTTGAAATAGACTGGAATTTCATATTGTCTGAAAATCCTCTGTAGTTTTTCCGAAACACCAGCCAGGTACGGAATCGCTACCCCTTTCCTCCTGGGTTCGGATTCTCTGTTGTCTTGTTTCTTGCCCTTGTCTCTCTTGGTTTTGTTGACAGCCCATTTAGGATATCCACAAACAGAGAGGGCTTCCTGCACATGTTGTTCTTGTTCTTCTTTCTCCTACTCCTTTATTAAAATATTGATATTTTTCTGCGCAGTTTAGCATAGCAGCGTCTCCAGCACCTCTGTGCGTGGCCCCTCCCACCAGAGCAGCACAAATGAAGACTAAAGCATGACTAAATTCTGTGAAATGCAAACAACTTTATCTTAAAACATTGTGTTGACATTGCATTTTTCTTAAAGTTGCAGGTTGTTCGTAATATTATAATATTTTGTAAAAGAAAGAGTTCATCAAATAAAAAAGACTTCTGTAATAGATTTGTGTTTCTCTGCACAAATATTTGGACTTATTACTATTTTTGGGGTATATATGCCATGAGTTTTCTGATCCGGCCCCTTTGGGATCAAAGTAGGTTGGATATGACCCCTGGACCAAAATTAGTTTGGGTTGAGATGGTTGGTATACAGCTCTGGAAAAAAATAAGTGACCACTGCAAAATGATCAGTTTTTCTGATTTTACTTATAGGTATGTGTTTGGGCAAAAGGAACATTTTTGTTTGAGTCTATAAACTACTCACAACATTTGCCCCAAATTCCAAATAAAAATATTATTGTTAAGATAAGATAAGATAAGATAAGATATGTCTTTATTAGTCCCACAGTGGGGAAAATCCATTGTTGCAACGCATAGATCAAGAACAGCAGGAAAATGTAGCATGTAATAAAACAAGATAATAAATAATGGCTTAAAATAATTTAAAAATAGACTTAAAAATAGACTCTAGAGTATAGTTGAATAATGTAGTTGAATGACATGTTAACAGTGTTCGTTGTACAGTCTGACAGCAGCAGGGAGGAAAGACCTGTGAAACCTCTCCTTCACACAGCGAGGGTGAATCAGTCTGTCCCTGAAGCCCTGAGCCGACAGAGCGTCCTGCAGGGGGTGAGACTCATGGTCCAGCATAGAGGTGACCTTAGCCAGGACCCTCTTGTCCCCCACCTCCTGCACTGAGTCCAGAGGACAGCCCAGGACAGAGCTGGACTTCTTGATGACCTTGTCCAGCTTCTTCCTCTCCCTCTCTGTGATGCTGCTGCTCCAGCAGACCACACCGTACAGGATGGCTGATGCCACCACAGAGTCATAGAAGGTCCTCAGGAGTGGCCCTCTCATTCCAAAAGACCTGAGTCTCCTCAGGAGATAGAGCCGACTCTGGCCCTTCCTGTACAGTGCATCAGTGTTGTGAGTCCAGTCCAGTTTGTTGTTCAGATGAACACCCAGGTACTTGTATGAGTCCACTCTCTCAATGTCCCTTCCCTGGATGTTCACTGAGGGGGCAGTAGAGTGGCGTCTGCGGAAGTCCACCACCATCTCCTTTGTCTTCCCTGCATTGATGATGAGGTGGTTCCGCTGACACCAGTCCACAGCATTTAAAGCATTTATTTGCAGAAAATGGCAAATGGTCAAAATAACAAATAATACGTTTTCAGACATCAAACAATGCAAAAAAACAAGATCAAATTCATTTTAAAACAACATAATACTAATGTTTACACTTCAGAAATCAGTTCAGAAATCAATATTTGCTGCAATAACCCTTATTTTTAATCACAGCTTTCATGCGTCTTGGCATGCTCTCCACAAGTCTTTCACATTGATCTTGGGTGACTTTATTCCACTCCTGGTGCAAGAACTGAAGTAGCTCAGCTTTGTGTTTGTGTTGGAATTCAACAGACGCTGGAATGGAATGGCTGTAATACACGTAGAGATGCTGATTTCAGAAACAAATGCAGTGGTCTCTTATTTTTTCCAGAGCTGTATTGTGAAAAGAAAGTGTAACTGTATCTAACTGCCCATTCATAACTTACTTTGTGGGTCAGTCAAAATCTGAGGGACTTCTTCAGTGCATTTTTTTTTTTGCATTTTCAAGCTAAATTTTCTGTATTTTAGCAAAACAAATGACAATATATTTCCCTCTTTACTGGTGGTGGGTATCAAATTGGTTAAAATAGGGACACCTGGGACATTTCTTGTATAAAACTGGGACAAATTACTGGTTTTGATAAATCTGCTGAGACAGGGAGCCTTGGGCTCAAAAGTGGGACTGTCTTGGGTAGGGATGTCTGGTCACCCTAACATTGCTTTATATATGATCATATGTTTAGCCTAAATGCTCGTCTATTCTTAGTGTTCATAAAAACAAATCTGACGTACTTAGGAAAATCTGGCACACATATCGCTGCCAAATATAACATACATTTTCAACATGGAACCGGTACTGATATGGAGGTAAATACTCCAATCTCGGAATTGCCTGTCTGTAAAAACATAACCCCTCAATCAAAGACAACAGCCTGTCAGTAACATTTATTGTTGGTGCAAAGTTAACACACCATTTTCTAACAAACCTTGACTAAACAATGACAAGGTGGAACAGAGCATTTTAGCTTTAGACAGGTCTCTGAAGTCTCACGCACTGAGAGTGTGACACACGCTCACACGCCACACATGGCATTTCTCACGCAGATTTTTTTTTTTTTTTTATGCCCAGAAAATCGGTCTGTGTGGCTCAGTTTATGCAGGCACCGCGCGTTTTCAGCAAAAAAAAACCTCCCCCCTCCTCCCCGTCCCGCTCCCCGGAAAAAAATCAGCCAATCAGAAAATAGATTGTTCTGTTGTTGGGCAGACTGTAGAGTGTAGTTTCAGCTGCTAAGCGCACACTGCGGTGATGATAAAACAAACTGAGAACCATCACGTAATAACTTAATTTATATAACTCTCATTAGTTGCTTTGTAGTTTAAGTTTGCTCTTTAGACAAACATTTACAGTGCAGGGCTCTCAAGTCTCACGCATTGAGATAGACAATTCGACACGTTCACATGCTCACACGGCATTTCTGACGCAATTCAAGCCCCCCTCCTCGGGAAAAATTGTTCACTCGCGCACCCCCCCCATCCCCCCCATCCCCCGCTCCTCGGAAATTACGCAGTCTCACGCACGACCCCGCTCAAAACTTGAGAGCACTGGCTTTAGAGATGTAGACATACACCTTCACTAGAATCATTTGGATAATTTCAGTCGTGGAATTGCTAATCTCTACTGAACAAAAGGTGAAAAGGGGCTGTTCATAACATCACAAGGTGGAACAGAGCATTTTGAGCTTTGGAGATGTAGACGAAGTAATAATACAGGATGTGTGAACGAAACAAAACACGACTCTGGGCAGCTATATTTTTGAGGCTTACATGGCTTAAAGTTCACGAGAGTAAATTTTGCTAATAGAAAAGTGCCTGCTTTAGCATTTTAGCTGCATTAAATGGATAAATAGCAGGCCACTTCTTTGAGGTCAGTGAGGTACAGATCTTGGACAGAGAAAAGAACTTGTTTGAGAGGGGAGGTAAAGAGGCTATTTTTGTAAGAAAGAGAATCCTTCCTTGAACAGAAATGGAGGTTTCAGGAATAATTTGTCTCCCATCTATAACTCTATCCTCAAACCTAAATCAAAGCAAACAAAACAATAGGATTAGGTCAGGTCCAGAGGTGTGAAAACACCCATTATGGCCCTGAATGCGTATGCTAACAAGACCCCACACAGAAACTGAAAACAAATAGGTGTGATAGTTTCATAGTAATTTCATTGTAGTTAGCTCCTCCCTGCAGCTAGTTATAAGCAGTGTCCACCAGCACTATAGCCAGAACTCAAGAAGCAGCTTGGATGAGCTGCGAAACGTCTTCAACCAAATAAACTTTGTCCAGTTGACAAATTTAATTTCTCCTTTTGCCATAAATAGCAGAACACAACAGTAAATCTGATCAGTCTGGGATCAGATTTACTGTTGTGTACAGCTCTCAGTATCCAGCCATCGTATTTCTGTGTATAATGGATCTTTCTGGGAATTTTGATGTGGTGATTGTGTAAGAGTGAGCTCACTGTTAGATACCTGGCAGAACATGCACATTTTCCACCAAATTGTCCCACACAGTAAATTCTTTTGCTGTTAGGAAAACTGTTACCCACATCCCTCTTTTTTCATCACTACTAAACTCAAAGGAAATTATCTGAACGTAAATATTTTATAAATATGTATAGAAAGGTCATTCTAAATACATCAGCCTCTTTGTCAGATCGGATTGACCCCTGCGGCACTGAAACCTTCTTTAGACAAGCCCACCACCACCAGCTGATCCTCCAGTCTGGAAAGTTTAAAGTTTACTGCACCATGTAGTGGAAAACTCCACAGTTGCCCCTTAACAATCTCTGAGGACACTTATCCCTGTGTCCTTCCTCCCTCACATCAGTCAGCTTTGGTGCCAGGCCCATTCAAACTCAACATGTATTATTCATCCATAGGAGGCGCAATTTTAGTGGAAATTAAACTCTGTAATCATTCTCATCAATCTTCTGCTTATGCTGAGTGGTAACGCTGGAAAATCACAGCACTTTGAACGCCATGATTGGGAACGAATGCCTAATTGCTCTAGTGTTAATACTTTAAACTTCCTGTGTGCTGATTGGAGCAGATGTACGTAGCGCGCGTCGAGTGGCTATATTTAATGCCTTTGCGCTCCGAACTGCTCAAGTTCAAGTTCAAGTGTCACGGCGCGTAATGAAGTAACAAGCGCCGGGAATTACAGTGGTCTTGTGGTTTTTTCTTGTTTGTCCTTGCAGGTGTTGTTTGGCCTGGCGTCAGAAAACCAGCTAGGCATTTGAGGCGCGCACTGCCGGATCAGCGGAATAGAAAACCCAGTGGAGTATATTGGGTAGGACGCTGTTATTATACTCAGCACAGTTCACCTCGAGTACGTGTCCGTGCGTCTTTCTCTCCGTCTGTCTGCGGAGCATCGAACCCAGAGTTGAGTTACCGCTGGTCTGGAGTCTCTGTGACCTTGGGGGTGTAACAGATTGTACACTGCCCCTGTAGTGGTACAAGAGCAGTGGGGATGGTGATGGTGAGTGAGCATCGATGGTCAATACTACTGCTATGTAATTGTACTTCAACATGTGGTAGGTAGCGTGTACTTTGAGCGAGATCACAATTTTTATTTAATTTAATTATAATGAGCCATGTGTACTACAAAAATCTTTTCTTTGAGTCATAAAGGGCCCAGATTATGCTTTTTTCTGAGATATGTAATAATGTTTCCTCATCACAAACCCGGAGTTGTGTTTTGTTTCATTTACTCATGTTTAACAGACAAATCCTGCAGATTTAGGCTTCTTCTCTCAAACTGAAATCACTTTGATGTCATGTGGAAATACAGGAAGTGCTCTACTGTGTTTTTAAACTCCATAGACCTACAGCTCTGGAAAAAAAAGATACCACTGCAAAATTATCAGTTTTTCTGATTTTACTATTTATAGGTATGTGTTTGGGCAAAAGGAACATTTTTTGTTTGAGTCTATAAACTACTAACAACATTTCCCCCAAATTCCAAATAAAAATATTATCGTTTAGAGCATTTATATGCAGAAAATGACAAATGGTCAAAATAACAAAAAAGATACATGTTTTCAGACCTCAAACAATGCAAAGAAACAAGATCAAATTAATTTTAACATTATTAACTTAACATAATACTAATGTTCACACTTTCATGCGTCTTGACATGCTCTCCACAAGTCTTTCACATTGTTCTTGGGTGATTTTATTCCACTCCTGGTGCAAGAACGGAAGTAGCTCAGCTTTGTGTTTGTGTTGGAATTCAGCAGATGCTGGAATGGAATGTAGAGATGCTGATTTCAGAAAAAAAATGCAGTGGTCTCTTATTTTTTTCCAGAGCTGTATGTAATCATGTTTCCTCATCACAAACATACCTGGAGTTGTGTTTTGTTTGATTCACTCATGTTTAACAGACAAATCCTGCAGATTTAGGCTTCTTCTCTCAAACTGAAAACACTGTGATGTCATGTGGAAATACAGGAAGTGCTCCACTGTGTTTTTAAACTCCATGCAGCTACTGGATAATAGAGTTGGATACATTTCAGCCCTGGAATTACCCATCTCGGCTAAACAATTACAAGGTGGAACAGAACATTTTAGCTTTAGAGATGTAGATAGACCATACACCTTCACTAGAATCATTTGGATAATTTTCAGAATTGCTAACCGCTACTGCACAAAAGGTAAAAAGTAGCTGTTGATTGAAAATTACTGCTTCATGACATCACAGCATTTTGAGCTTTGGAGATGTAGACAAAGTAATAATACAGGATGTGTGAACGAAACAAAACACAACTCCGGGCAGCTATATTTTTGAGGAGGAGATTCTAACATGGTTCAAAGCTCACGGGAATAAATTTTCCCTAATAGAAAAGTGCCTGTTTTAGCATTTTAGCTGCAATAAATTGATAAATAGCAGAACACAACAGTAAATCTGATCAGTCTGGGATCAAATTTACTGTTGTGTACAGCTCTCAGTATCCAGCCATCGTATTTCTGTGTATAATGGATCTTTCTGGGAATTTTGCTGTGGTGATTGTGTAAGAGTGAGCTCACTGTTAGATACCTGGCAGAACATGCAAACTCTCCACCAAATTGTCCCACACGGTCTAATATTCTAACCAGTAAATTGTTTTGCCGATAGGAAAAATGTTAACCACATTGCTCTTTTTTCATCACTACTGAACACAAAGGAAATGATTTGAACTTAAATAACTGTCCTTTTTAACCAGCTTAATATCAATGTTTACCCTCAAACCCTGTTTTGATGCATTAAAGGAAAAGTAACGTTATTTTACAATCTGAGCCTTCTTTCTGTAATAAAACAAGTCGTTTGACTCACCCATAGCACGTTGGTGTCATTTGGAGCTGTTTGGTAAAAGTTATGTTGAAGCGTATCCGTTAGCGTGAGTACTCGGGGCATTACTTTGCGGTCTCCAAATAACACAAACTTTAGCACTTTTCAAATCATAGAAGCCCGATGTCTTTAGTCTACGATTTCGTGTGGTCAAAAGTGGCCTGTAATCCGAGATTTAGCCATAGTTTCAAGTTGATGAGGACGCCAGTGCGCATGCGCGGACTGCTCCTGGGACCCAAACATGAAACGCAAAGCTGAAAACTATGGATAAATCTCGGATTACAGGCCACTTTTGCTTCAAACGAAATCGTAGATTAAGACATCGGGCTTCTATGATTTGAAAAGTGCTAAAGTTTGTTATTTGGAGACCGCAAAGTAATGCCCCGAGTACTCACACTAACGGATACGCTACAACATAACTTTCTTCAAACAGCTCCAAATGACACGAACGTGATATGGGTGAGTCAAACGACTTGTTTTATTACCGAAAGAAGGCTCAGATGGTAAAATAACGTTACTTTTCCTTTAAAGGTCCTATATTACCAAAAGTTGACCAGTGTTTCAAAAACTGTAATACATCACACCCATTTTCACTAAAATTGTCAATTTATGTTATGTTTTTTTTAGGATTGCCACTGTATTATAAAATATTTAATCAAAATAGCACAATGGCCTCTTAAAGAACCATTTCCATTACATATCTTTCCCTAGCCTGTTACGAGAAGATACAACAGTGTAAACAAACTGTTTGCAAAGTCTTCTCTGTTGTAATCCTGCTCATTTGGGTCATTTATATTGTGACAGTTCAGAGGATCAGCCTTAGTCTCTTCACCCGTCTGTGATGGTTAAACTAATCTCACAGAGGCTCAGATTACAGCCCTGTTTGAGAATGTGCCACTGTGTCATTCTCTCTCTCTCAAGGAAAATGTCTCAGCTCAAGAGAAAGCAGTAAAGGTTATCTTATATTCACCATTTCTGTTGCTTAGGTTATGACTTATTCACACTGAAGACTGCAATTGTTCACTGACACTTTTTCTTGCATAAGTCACAAGTACAATATAGGACACAAGAGCAAAGGTTGAGAACAAAACACTCATATAACTTATTTAGGAGCAGTTATCCTTTTCTTACACCTAACGGCCTCAGTGGAGTTCTGTCTCGTTTTACCCAGGGGTGGTTAGAGTAGCCAAAGATTGTACTCAAGTCAGAGTGCTCTTAAAAAAATAATACTGCACAAGTAATCGGACAGTGGGCTCAGAAATCTGTTAAGTAAGAGTAAAAAGGGATATGGAGAAGTTACTCGTCAAGAATAACTGAAAGAGTAACTGATCTGATTAATTTTTCTAAGTTAATGCAAGTGGAAGGACAAAACAATAAATAATGCACACAGTCTGTTAATTCTAAAAGCTAGATGCAAAAATGAGAAACAAACTAAATCATTAATGTTTAGTCATTTCTAGACTTATTAACAGTTGGAAGAGTTAAAACCTTACCTCAACTAAGAGCACTGTTGTTGCACCGTTAAATATATTACTCAAGAAAGTATATGGTGTCTGGAAACTACTCAGAAAAGAACAGTTTTATCAAGTAAATATTATTGTGCGCCACTCATCTCTGATTTGAGCTAAAACCTATCACAGAGACACATTTTGTTGGTCTCCCGTATAGAAGGTGTTGTTTGCTGTGTCGCAGGGGTGCATGAGGGAGCAGGGGCAGAGCGGCGTCACTGTCACCCCCACAGCTCCTCTGCAGGGCCCAGACACCAGTGACAGCTCTGAGGGAACTCAAGCTGCTGCATTCACTTCCCTTGACCTCTCCACACACACACACACACACACACACACACACACACACCCAGGCAAGTTTAAGAAGCATTATGTCATGTTAGACGGGAAGGACAAGTTGTGTATCATTGTGGACGATGCTATAAAGGAATGAAAGTTAAAGATGTAATCGATCACAGAACCAGAAATAGACACTAAAATAATCCTGCACATCAAACTGGCTTAGAAAAGTACATACTGATAATACAACATTTTGTTTTTTATCACTGAGAACTGAATATTGAAACATAATGTGCCCGGCCACAGAAAAAAACGTTTTGAGTTATTTACAGATTCTAAAGTGTAGATTCTAAGCTGTCCCACGATGCCTTACACATGGAAATCTGAGAACATTTGAAGAATTTGTGGCCATTTGAAAACATGCACACAGGATTTTAAAAGCTGAAGTATTTAAACATGTCCTGCAAACATCATCAGAGACATCGTTGTCCGATTATTCGTGTGTCCACGCTCTTTCGGCAGCTAAAGAATCTGATCGCATTCTGTAAATGAGCTCCGGAGAAACGGACGTGTCCCGAACGTGTCCCGAGGAGAGTTTTCCTTCCTTATTACGTAGCATTTACAGTCAAAGTTACGGATTTTCTCAGTTTCACTGTCCTTGTCCTCTTTAAATGCAGCATAAAAATTGACAAGCTGCTCACAGCTGATAGGTGAACAGGCAAAAACAAACGAGCGCTCACGTGATTGGCCAGCAGCGCTGGTATGGTAATTATGGTAATTTACACATGCCCCGTTTCTTTCCGAAAAACTAGCAAATTTCAAAGACAAAATGTATGCTTTTAAAGCAACAAATGCTGTTATCTGAAACATGGAGTGGCTTCTTCATGATCTCAACTAGCACATCTGCAAAAAAACGAAAATCACAAATAAAAAAAAATCTTCTTCTTATGCGATTTTCTCGTATTCACCCGGCCCGACATGTGACTGGTTTAAGCGTGGTGGGTCACATATATGGATCAAAGGGCCACGGACTACAGGACGATTAACGATTAAATGTGACATTTGACGTAGGTTTGACTGAATCACCACCCCTTTAATAAGGCTTGGAATATTTATGTTAGGTCTGTATCACATGAAAATGTGTGTGTGTGTGTTTTAAGTTATGATGGCATTTTCAGAAAAAAAGTACTATTTTTGGTAATTTGGGTCAATTCAGCAGGAAGCCTGAGGGTCAATAAATTGGCCTGAGGGTCCGCCATTTTGTCTCCCGGGCCATAGTTTGGGCTCCCCTGTTTTAGAGTACACTTAGTAACATCTAAGGAGCTGCTTATTTTACAATGAATCTTAAATAGGTCAAAACCTAATTACTTGTGGCACTTGCCCTTATCAACACTCTCATTACCAAATGCCTATTAGGATCATAATGGATGTTTGTCAATAGATAAATTCATAGTAAATGTCTAATTTGCAACATAATACGGTTATGCACAACAAGCCATTAAAAAGGGCACAATAAATATCAGTTAACATGAAATGAATCACTTACATATGCAAATAATACATTAAAGTGTTACCATTATCATAAATATCAAAATTACATCTTCGGCAAACAAATCATGTTAGCAGATAAAGTCAGGCAAGACTTTTGTTTGTTTGTTTGGACCATTTTAAAGATCTAATATTTTGTTTTGAATTAGTAATTGCTATGGCAACAGTGCAACGTTTCATCACTCTGAAACCCATGGATAACCTATTACCAGACTTTTCATAAGAGTCAGTGATTAAGAGTTGGTAGCACACTTCCTGTTGTTGCAGTGAGAAGTGCAGCTCACAGCGGCAGACTGTGGCCCTGTACGCTGTCTGAGGTGTGCTGATGTGCGCTGACAGGCCACGCCACAGGAAACAGCCAAAAGTCCCATCATGCATCAGGGCCAGGACTGTCCCCTCAACCTAAACAGCCATGAGAGCAGGGTTGGGAGGGTTACTTCAGAAATGTATTCTGGTAGTTACTAGTTACCCCTTAAAATATGTATTCAGTAACATAATCCAAGAACCATAATATTAAAGTAATGTAACTGGATCACTTTAAATTAATTTTGGATGACTTTAACACCAAATATCCTATAACAACAAGAAAACAATAAAATTACTTACTTTTGTGCATTATAAGAGAAATTGAGGAAAGCTAATTTGGGCAGTAGTGAAAGTGCACAAGTCTTGACCATATAGTACAGTTTATTAAGAAAAATAATCCACTTGTCTTCTTTAGAAATAAAATAATGTTGAAATTTCCACCCGCTAAATGTGTTCTGCTCGGTCGAAGCCATGCCAGTTGCAATTTTGTTCCATAGTACTGCCATAGTGTGCGCGCATGCCTGTGCGACAGTTCATTCTGTTTTCCCTCCAGCTTTAAATGAAAAAAATTAAATAACATAAAATGTTTCAAATTGTAATCCTGCTAAATAATCCTCATTTTCACTAAATGTACCTGTAATCTGAGTACGTCTTCTTTCTTTGTTACTGTAGCAGAATACAGTTACTTTTTTTTGTATCCTTTTACTTAACACCGTTCCTTGTATTCCGTTACTCCCCAAGCAAAAAGAATAAGACACTCAAAGCAAACTTTTCTAGCACTGGTTTCTTTATTTTCCCATCAAAAGAAATGCACAGGTCAGCAAAGCTACTACATACAAATGGCCATACAATAGCAATTTTGTTTTGTTCTTGTTTGAAAGTATTTTGCAAATTCCTTTCGCTGGGATCAATCGTTTTTTGTCTCAATGATGCTGCATTCGGCAAACAAATGAAATCAAACCAATTGTGTTCTTCCAGGTTAGAAAAAAATCAGCCAACAAACTATTGACGGCTCCGCTTTATCGCTCCAGAAAAGACTGTACGTACATACAAGAGAGAGGACAGTTTGCATAGCTCCGTTGTAATGTAGATACAGTACGGTAAGGCACTTGATGATAGATAGGCATTTCTCATTCTACACGACACGACAGACCTGTTATCACTTCATTCTAGGACTTCTCAAAATGCAACATCACAACACAAACTGAACAAGAACAGTCTCTAATACGCATTGCGCACACAGGTTCACTGTACTCATTTGGCATAAGTCTCGAATAGAGTCAACATTCTCAAATAGATTCTTGTGCATAAGAAGACAAGCGTGTGGCCCTGTATCTCACATAACCCGGCTTCCTCAAAAAAGAAGAAATAATAAATTGAATAAAAAATAATTGTGCAATAATTTAGGGTTGTGTGAAGTAAAAGACATCATGCTTGTCACATAAATTTCCCAAAGTAGGTAACCCAGAATATCTGACACGAGCAGCGTACGTGGAAGGTACAGTGGAGTCTCGCTTGTGACGGGGTGTCCAGCAGCTGTAAACCGGCTTTAAAATGCAGTCTGTTTAGATCAGACTTAACAAAGATGTTATCCCAGCTGATCTTCGTATTGTTTTCTGAAGCAGTCTCCAGCTGGGAAGAAGTCCCAACATCTCTCCTGATACATCTTCCACACATAGGATTCCTGCGGGGTTAAATTAATTAAATGTTTATTAAATGTTCTATATTACACATAATTCACTCTGGCGAACATTCATGTTAGACTGTTGTTCCCTCATCAAAAACATACCAGGAGTTGTGTTTTGTTTCATTCACACATGGCCGAGTAATCCTGCATTATTATTCTGTCTACATTTACTTACACCTCATTTAAATTTCAGTTCAAGAAATGAATTGAGAATCAGTCCTGTCACCACTAAAATCCAATCCAACTTTTATTTCTATAGCACATTTTATAAACAGAAACAGTTTCCAAAGTGCTGCACCTAAAATCAATAAAACTTAAAGGCAAAGTAACATTATTTTACAATCTGAGCCTTCTTTTGGTAATAAAACAAGTAGTTTTACTCACCCATAGCATTTTTCTGTCAATTGGAGCAGTATCGCAGAACTTATGTTGAGCCGTTCTGTTCTAGTAATGATCCCGTATCCGTTAACATGGTGCTGTATCATTTGCTCGGGGCATTACTTTGCGGTCTCCAAATAACACAAACTTTAGCACTATTCAAATCATAGAAGCCCGATGTCTTAATGAAAAATTTCGTTTGAAGCAAAAGTGGCCTGTAATCCGAGATTTAGCCATAGTTTCGAGTAGATGAGGACGCCAGTGCGCATGCGCGGACTGCTCCTGGGCCCCAAACAGGAAACGCAAAGCTGAAAACTATGGATAAACCTCGGATTACAGGCCACTTTTGCTTCAAACGAAATTTTTCATTAAGACATCGGGCTTCTATGATTTGAAAAGTGCTAAAGTTTGTGTTATTTGGAGACCGCAAAGTAATGCCCCGAATACAAATGCTAACAAATGCTAACAGAAACGCCACAACATAACTTTCTTCAAACAGCTCCAAATGACACGAACGTGATATGGGTGAGTCAAACGACTGTTTTATTACAGAAAGAAGGCTCAGATTGTAAAATAACGTTACTTTTCCTTTAATAAAAACATTACTAAAATAGCAATAAATAAAGTGATAATAATAAAATAACTAAAAACAAAAGCAATTATAAAAAAACACAGAGGACCACACAACTCACGCGGTATTAAAAGCCAGAGAATAAAAGTGGGCCTTAAGACGAGACTTAAAAATCTCCAGTGTGGGGGTTGTTTTGACATGAGGGGGCAGAGCGTTCCATAACTTAGGGCCAACCACAGAGAAAGCCCTTTCACCCCGAGTTTTAAGTCTAGTCTTAGGGACCACGAGCTTAGTTTTTAGTTCAGTAAATTCATATTCAAATGATTCTAGTGAAGGAGTATGGAGTTTAAAAACAAAGTGGTGTTTTCTACTTGACAGAAGAGCTCAGCCTAAATATGCACAACTCCAGTTATGTTTGTGATGAGGAATCAACATTATAACCAGGGGAGGGAAAAGTACTCAGCTTTGTCAGTCATTTGTTTACAAGTTTAAAACTCCACTCCCAGATTGAATCGTTTGTTCCATTAGCTGGTAACCTCTGGTGTTTCTAACTGCAGAGGGCAGCTAATCATTAAGTAGTTCATTCCAAACCCCTTTTGTGCTGTTAAAAATGTCATTAAGCTCTGTATAATACTGCACCTGGCCAGTGTGCTCTGTCTCATCCTTGTTGATAAGGTACATCAGGAAAAACCTTTAGAAAAAACAAGCATATCAGATTAGTACAAAAATGTCACCAGCCTGCAATATCACAAGAAATGTCAGAGTTTGTGTTAATAGAAGGCCTCCAAATCTCTGACTAAACAACGCACCACTTTCCTCAAATCACCTGTTGTTCGCCGAATCAATGGTAAATGGCAACGCTCTGCTCTATCTCAGTGTGGCATCTCAGCGGCCAATCACGCTGTATGAAGGCACGCCATCGCCACTGCGCTCCCGAATAAAGTTCACGGCATTAAGTAGTAATGAAGCTGCATAATGAGGTCGCCGCCGCCGCCTCAGGCCAGCTGACTGCGAGCGCAAATGGACCGGAAAGCTCTATTGTCATGACGATCCGCATGCAGTGTATTATGGGGGAAAAGGCGAAATTCTTGGACAGATGGGAGGAGAATCTAAACTTGGGATTCTCTGGTCTCTCGACAGTGGTGCTAAACACGAGCTGGAGTCAAAAGGATGAGAACTGACTCAAATACTTTAAGAAGAAGAAGTAGAAGTAGAAGTAGAAGTAGAAGTAGTAGTAGTAGTAGTAGTAGTAGTAGTAGTAGTAGTAGTACTTACAGGTAGTTGGCCAGATTGTGCTCTTGTAAGGTGTGGGTCTCAAAACCATGAGGTGTTGTGTCAAAGTAGTCGTTTCCAATGCCACAGATAAAGCATTTTGTCTGAGGATAGACGATCGAAAACAAATAGTATAATTATTCTCACATTTATATTTAGATTTGATTCAAATATTGTCATGCTGTAGCAATTTCTTCAACGTGCTAAACCTTAGTATAGAGATCCAATATTTTTTCCCTCAGAGCAAAGGTTCAATGGCTCCCTCATGTTGTTACCTCCTCAAAAACATATCCAGAGTTGTGTTTTGTTTCATTCACACATTTGAGTAATCCTTTTTATTAGTCTGTGTACATCTCCAAAGTTCAGAATGCTCTGTTCCACCTTGATGTCATGAAGTGATAGTTTTCAAGTTATTAGCCACCTTTTACCTTTGTTTCAATAGAGATTGGCAATTCCAGTGAGAGAAGTATTGAGCCTAAATATACTTTTTTGTGGTTAAATTTGTGAATGAAACAAAACACAATTCCAGGTATGTTTTTGACAAGGAAACAACATTATATTACATTGATCAGAAAATAGCATAAGATGGGCCTTTAAAGGCTTATACAGTTGTATTTCAGTGCTGCATATTGACATGACCGTCATATTTAAGAGCTTATTTTAGCTAAACACACTACTGCCAGTAAGAAGGCACTGTTCTTAAATATGTTCTAAAAAAAAAAAAGGACTTTGCCCAAATAACTGAACAGTAGACAGTGTTGTCTTTCTAGTCTTTATTGTATCTGTCATAGTTAAATTAATTATAAGAGCTGCATTGTAAAAATGAATGAATAATTTAGTTTGCCTAAAGAGTGCACGGTGGGGAGCGACTCATTCTGGTGGAGTATGCTGCACAGAGAAAAACAGTGTCAGAGGGAACTTGGGAATTATAAAAGTATAGGGCATTAGTCTTAAGCTCTTCAAACTCTTAATATGGTCGTGTTCTGTTATGTCAATCACCATTTAATTTTTGCATTTGCATTTTGCATTGCTTGTATGTAGTTGAGAGATATTTTAATTACTATATTTCTATATTTTTTATTGTGACTTGTACCTATACATTAGGCTATATAATTGGGTGATCCTCCAGCTATCAAAGAATTTGTGTCCCAGGCAGAAATAAGAAAAACAAAAACATGTTTGTCATTTTTTATTCATGCTGCACTTACTAGACACAAAGACGAACTTACAAAAAATTCATGATGGATAAATGACTATTTTTATTGTATAAAATGGGGTTTTATATTGAGTGTTTTTGCTATATGTCCTTTGTCCCTTGGCCAGGTTTTGGACTCTCAGTCCCTCATAAGACTGAAATTACATTTGATTCAACAGTAACTTCATTGACAAATGGCACAGGAATTCCTTATTTTAATTAAAAATATCATATGCTTGAAAGATATATTAGTATTTTATTTATTTTTCATAAAAAAGAACACTTGTCCCTAGGAATCACTGTCATTTCCACCACAAAATGTAACTTTTAACTTTTTTTTAAACCTTTGTCTACTTGACCCACATCAGTTGTGATGTGACAGGAGCTCATGTTAGCATAGCAGCGTTAGCTTCATGGAAGGAAGGGAAACAAGAACAAAATCAAGGTAAAGTTTTACAAAAGTAGAACAAATCAAAATATCTAAAAATATGTGTTGGATTTTCTGAAAAATATCATGACCAAATTTCACTGTAGTTGAAGAATCACCCAGTTATCCCTTATTTGACACCAGTCTGTAATAATTACCATTTATATTTTTATATTTTTCTTTGTTATAATATATTATGGCAAGCTAATAATTTATCTTGTGGATAAATAAAGTTTGTCAAAGTCTGCATTAAAAAAAAAAAAAAAAAACAGACTGCATTGCTGAAAGAAGATTTCTATTCTCACCTCCATATCCTCTTTGACTTGCTCCTGCTGGTCTCGGAGCTCTCCAAAGGCATCGATGATCAAACCTGCAGTCACACAGTGCACGTGTACACAGTGAGTAGTGAGCATCACCCACCCTGGGCTAATAATAACACAGGGTAGATGGAGCTACAGTGACCCTGGGAGCTGACGGGAATGAGTGAGAGCTATTTTTCTCTGGGGTCACTAGCTTCAGGTCAGAGCTCACCCTGGATGATGGCCAGCAGGATGACGATGACAAAGAAGAAGAAGGTGATGTCAAAGAGGATGCGGTAGAGCTCGTAGGGGTCTCCAGCCGGGTCCTCAATCTCGTCCCCAATCCCCCCTCCGGCTCGCACGCCCACGTACATGTGGAACAGGTAGCACTGGGAAATGAGTGGGAATGATTAAAGGCCTGTGCGCAGCCTCCTGCCTCGCACAGTCTGTCTGTTTAAAGGTGGACTGTGTAACTTTTCTGTGTGGGGAGTATGTCACTTGCTTGCCCCTCATGGTTGTTGTTCTACCTGTAATATGCCATTCCACAGATGGCATTAAACATATCTTAAATAGTTATGTTTCTTAAATCAAATCTATATTTCAATTAGTGTTTTATAGCTCAAAATACCCCATACGTTCAAAATGAATGGGGTTGCCTTTCCGCAGATCTGAACTGTAACTTGGCCTGATAGTGTTATGTGCTTCTCTAACTGGAGAAACGTACAGTTTAAAGGGATATGCCACCCCCAGGGCAAATTTGGGCATCTCCCCACAGTCCAGAGACTAAAATAAGTGGTGGAAAGCGTTTTCCTGCTCACCCAGCCATTGTCCGAGTCTGTCGCCACTGACCGCCGCAGTATCTGCTGCTCCTCCGCCTTAGACTGGAGTCTAACGTCGCCAGAGAAAGATTTCGGCCAAAAGGAATTAATTTGCTCGATGCGTTTCCCAATTACTTTATGTGTAGTGCGCATTCATATCGAGTGCAAATAAATGTGCAAATCAACACGGAGAGCTTGCCTTGGTCATTTTGGGTGGGAACAATTTTCCAGTGCGGAAGAATACAGTCGAATCACGCAGCACGCTGCCAGGGGAATTCCAGTTACGCACCGGGAAGGGAGTTCCCCTGTTGCACAGCGTGCTGCGTGATTCGACTGTATTTTTCCGCACTGTAAAATAGTTCCCACCCAAAATGACCAAGGCAAGCTCTCCGTGTTGATTTGCACATTTATTTGCACTCGATATGAATGCGCACTACACATAAAGTAATTGGGAAACGCATCGAGCAAATTAATTCCTTTTGGCCGAAATCTTTCTCTGGCGACGTTAGACTCCAGTCTAAGGCGGAGGAGCAGCAGATACTGCGGCGGTCAGTGGCGACAGGCTCGGACAATGGCTGGGTGAGCAGGAAAACGCTTTCCACCACTTATTTTAGTCTCTGGACTGTGGGGAGATGCCCAAATTTGACCTGGGGGTGGCATATCCCTTTAACAATGTGAAACTTTGGACCATCACAGACAAAAGCATCCCCATGGACAGGGCTGGACTGGGACAAAAAAACAGCCCTGGCATTTTTCAACCTTTCTGGTTCAGTCCTGCTTTAGTCCTGGTTTAGACCTGGTTTAGTCCTGGTTTAGACCTGGTTTAGTCCTGGTTCAGTCCTGCTTTAGTCCTGGTTTAGTCCTGGTTC